>JAQFZN010000986.1:0-20173 GCA_034687075.1 Geophilus carpophagus | reverse complement strand
AACAGGCTCGTACATAAGATGTTTACAGGTCAAAAGTGAGTGAAGAAGTGAGGCCAACAATAGGTTACAGCGACCTCAATTGCACACGCGCCGTCAACAATCAACTCAAAATGTCAATCAAGCACAACAATACATCTCCTCGTGCACATATTCCAAATACAAAATATCATAACCCTAAAATAAGTCTAATAGGCCTTATATAAACCTAACTATAAAAACAAAATAAAAACATTACAAATAAACATTTAGGTATTATCTAATACCACAACATTGACCTAGCACAACAGATACCTGTTCTTATAAGATAGATTTAAATAAAAATAAAATATTCCAAATAAAACAAAATTTGATTGGAAACTTATTTAATTTTAACAGATCAAATGAACACCTGCAGGGAGTAGGGTCACTTTTTCAAAAATCACTTCACAGATAATCACTTCATCAACATCACTTCTCGAATGGGTCATTTCATCGACAGACAATTTCGAAGAAATGAACCATTTGAGAAAATGTGTTGATAAAATGAATATCTGTAAAGTGATAAAAAAAAATCCAAATATCCAAAAATTCAGAAAATTCAATTCTTATGAGACAACTGGATTATGGTAAAGCTCAAATAGTGTATTTATAAAAATTAATAGCAATTCAAATCTTGAAAACTTTTCAAATTCTCAAATGTCACAGTTCCACTAGAGCAATGTTCTGGATAATTCTTTATCTAGATATAAATTTTCTGAAACTTAATTTGACTACATTTCAATTTTTTTGAAAATGTGGTTAAAGATTACGTTTTAAAAAATCTTCTTAAATATCTGAATTTTTTGGAAAATTTGTATGGTTACAATTGTGGCTGCCACCTGTAGGTAAATTTTTAGTTACAAACAGCCATTTTGATTGTTATTGCCTATTGAAACTTTGATTACTGATGGAACCACCTCTAAGGGTGTGTTTGAAAACTGTAAACGGAATGACCAGAGTTATGTTTAATGTAAAAGAGGCGTTTGAAAACTGCTCAGTTGGTCATTCCGATCATGAACACAATAATCAAAATGAAAAGATAGGTTAATGCAGTTATCAAGATTGCAGCCTCCAGAGAAGAGCAGACACTTTTTTGCAATTTATGTGAACTATGTTTATTAGCACTTAGTTAGGCATAATATAAATAATAAAATTAATTTCTGTGCTTTTGGAATAGCTTTGGATGAATTTTGTCTGTTTTTTCAGAATTAGATTTCTCCAATTATGATAAGCCATTATTTTTGCATGAACTAAAATGGCGCCTGAAATAGTTGATTACTGCAATTACAACAACTTTCTGATCTCTTGACAATTTTTATTTCTCAAGAAAAGAGAAATTAATTCTTTTTCTCGGAGATCATTAAGACAAATTTAATCCCACAGTATAAGTACAATAGTTCCAGTTTAGAAACATAATTGAAATGATGTAGTAAGAGATAAGTGCAATTTATAAATGTAATCAACCAATTATATTTTTAGGTTCATCTATCAGCTTGATTATGTTTTAAAATAGCTTTCTGGAGAAAATTAAAAAAAATTATCTACAAATGAGAATTTTTAAATTTCTTAAGAAGGAACACTACTCACTAGATTAATTTTCTATTGTCATGGGGATTGTAGCTGTTTTGGTTGTTGACGTATTTTTTGAATATTTGTTTATTACACAATACAGTCGATTCCGGTTAATCAGACCACCGGATAATCGGACCAGCCACTTATTCGGACCAAAACGACCTCGTCCCGATGTGGTATTACAACAACATAGGGCATGTTCGTGTAATCGGACCAGCCGGTTATTAGGACCAAAACGACCTCGTCCCGATGTGGTCCGTTTAACCGGAATCGACTGTACATTTATACGTCTAGATGAGATTTTGGATTTACCAACTACATTAAAGTGAATTTGTGTAATTGGAGGGCACATAAATGGATATTATGTGATTATGAAAAATGTTGTTAAAACTGGATAACAAAGCACTACCTATGTTCATGTAATGATACATCAATGTACCGTTACTTTGATGATTTGACCAAATTTTATTTATTTTATTTTTCTTGATTCGATGAACTGATCATCGAAGAAATGGACAGAAAATCCATCTCTTTGATGAAGCAATCATCAAAGAAGTGATCAGACGCCCATCTACAGAGGTAGGCTAAAATAATACGTGTAGAGATGGAAATCATGCACTACACAAATGCTTTCTGAGTCACCTGGTGACACAATTTTGAAGTAATTAACTTTGGATGAATTCACTGTAGGTGAATTTACCTAGAACCTATATAACAGTCTGTGCTATCGTGGCTTTCTGATAGAGATTCGAGACACACTCTAAGTCCATCTCTGTTGTGTTTACGAACATTCTCAAATATAGATGCAAGTTAATTTGCATGTTATGTGAACGTGAGTTGAATTATTACAAGTGCTTTTAATTTTGTATTCGTTTAATTAACTGCATAATGTATTTAATATTATTAACTTTCATTTTATTTATAAATAAAACATTCAAGGAAGGACACAGAGTGATTCAATAGTTCTCTTAGGGATCATTCAATACGTATGTCACGCAAAAAATGCCTTTTTTTGTACCCCCTCCCCCCCATGTCACGTTAGTTACACATAAAGTCAGCACATAAATGTGAGTCAGTGTGTGACTGTCACAAAAACTCTCGACCCCCCTTCCCCCTATGTCACATTTGGTCACGCTCTTTGGTACACCCCCCTCCCCCCTAGTGCGTGACGTACTTATTGAATGGTCCCTAACTGATACTTTGAATCAATCAATTTTTTCATAATAAATTTTATAATAATTCTATAAAAGTATATTAAAATAACTATTTGTTTATATGTTTTATATAAAATATCTGTAATGTGTAACAGAAAGAGAAATCCAAAAAATATTCTAAGTTTTTTGATAGGAAAATAAAAGTAATAAATTTTTTTAGGGGGGAAAATAAGCTTAAAATGAATATTTGCACGGAATATATCAACTCAATACAAGAGATAGTCTATAAAAATATGTATCTTTGTTCTCATTGCCACCACCTTCTACTTATCTTTTTTTATCCTCGCTTTTCCTTCTTTTGTCCATCTCACTTGTCCATTGCTCTCTCTCCTGTTATCCTTACGAGCATCCATGTCAACGCCCTAGCCACATAATACCATGGTATTCTGTGCCTTAGCCCCATCGACCCTTTGACAGAGGCCCCTAGCAGCAGCACCCCTTCCAAACACTATGCCCAGAGTGAGGAAGATAGAAAGATTTTAAAGTCTGAAATCATACACAAATACATCTATTAATGGCATATAGTTAAATGTAAACGGTTCAACTATATTTTACCCAGATTACATTGATGACTGTTTTTTCTTTTCTTTTCTTTTACAGCCTCACCGGGAATCGAACTCAAATCTTAGAGCAGTAACTTACTACTCACAGCCACACTCATCTACTATAATCTATCTCTAATTTAATTATGTACGCCTGAGTGCCGTAAGCTATTATTGAAATAAAATTCTCTCAAAACGTCAACTAGAATTCATCTTAAATCCATTCAGTCATAGGTAGAAAACTGATCACTTGAGTCACTGATACACATAAGATGGGTTTTCAATTTCTTTTACATCACGATATGTCACAATTAAATGTAAATGGTGTTTTAATAAAATATAATTTTTCAAGTCAAAAAAATAAGAAACCGACTTCACCCATTTGTTGTAAAATGTTAATGTTTGTATCATGGTAATTTGAAATATTAAAAAACTATAAAAGTTTTGAATATTTATTTCAAGTCAAAACATCAAAAAATAAAGCTACAAGCTTAAATTAAAATGAAATAAAACAAGAAATTAAAAGATTAAATCTTGTATTTTACGTTTGAGTTGCTATTTTTAAGATTTCTTTAAAAAATTGCAACACAATAAGCAAAATAAATAACTACACCTACCATCTCTTGATATTTTAATAAATTACCAATAGCTAAGTAATAGAAAATAAACAGCAAATCGTTATATTTATTGATATATTAAATGCACACACACATAAGTTGTGTTGTTTTTATTAATTGCACTTACAAGTAATGCTGTTTAATAACTTTATAACTAATGATTTTAATAAAATGAATTCCGATATTTAGCTGTATAAATACAATAATTTAATTTACCTGTACGTACTTCGTACTTGTAGGTTGTCTAACCAATCTTATCCAAATAAACTGCCAATCTTCTTAAAAATATTTCTTAAGTATGTCAAGAGAAAAAGAAAGACTGACTTAAATTCTTAATATGTAATATGAATTAATTAAATCATTTAGATACATCAATTTCTACGAGTAACGACATAACATTAATTGATAATAAAATCAAAAACAATTTTCATCTTCGATTTAATGATCTCATATTTTTTTCGATTTCAAACTGCCTTAAATCAGTCCGTTGCAGGAATGCCTGTCGTTCCAAATATCTAAAATTTACAAAATAAAATGTGATAATTTATAAGCAGCACATAAAAATTGCAAATATAAAAATCCTTACCCATCTTTTCCTTTATTATGAAGACTAAGCTCATCTTCTATTCCCTCATCAGCTTTAAATTCATTCCAGTCAAGTTTCGACTTATCCTAAATAAAATATCCAAAATTCAATGACACATTTTATTTGTTTATTAAAGGATATAATAATTACCAAAGTACTTAATTTTGTTCCTTTGTTTGAGATTTTTCCTAAAATACTACTAAGACCTCCT
Source organism: Geophilus carpophagus (assembly GCA_034687075.1). Classification (NCBI taxonomy): domain Eukaryota; kingdom Metazoa; phylum Arthropoda; class Chilopoda; order Geophilomorpha; family Geophilidae; genus Geophilus; species Geophilus carpophagus. The sequence continues at coordinate 15,413 of JAQFZN010000986.1, read as the reverse complement.
GATTTCTTAGCACTTAAAAAATAAAAACAATTCACATTGCGTTCTTAAAACTTTTCAAACTAGTAAGCTAAAACCTGGGAGGTGTAGATGAGAAAGACGACTGCGGTTTTACAACTGGCTCAGTTTTTGATGTTTCTTTAACATTTTCTATCGATTGACCGGCTTCTTTAACTCTATAAATGAGTTTCAAATAATATTTAACACACCAATTAACAACATTATTGTAAAACAAACTTACTTTATTTCTTGCCCAGCAAAATTATAAATTTTACTCTCTTCCTTTTTGGGAGATCCATTATTCACAGTCTAATGAATTAGCATATTTTTAACATTTGATATTTATAATAGTCCGACCACCGTTACTTGACTTCCTTCTATTGCTGCACAGCTTTGCGAATGGGAAACAATAATTTACACTTGTGTATAAATAGATCAATCATATAATAATTTTTGTTAAAATTTCGATTAATTCATATATCACATAGCTATGCATTGTCACTAAGGTCAAGTAGCGTAGGTCAAGTTAAAAGTATAAATATAAATAAATATACTTTTCCCACTGATGCAGTATTTGTTTCTGGTTTGGGTTTGACAACAGTATCTGTGTCTTTTAAAAAGTCAGACCACAATGCATCTTTTCTTCGCTTTGCTTCTTCAGGATTCGTTTCTATTTTGTATTCTACGCTCTACGCAAAATAACAAATAATTATTATTCTACCAAAATATAAAAACACGTAATTTTTCCAGAAATAATTTAAATAGTTAATTACAAGGAATTAGTTGTCATGGTTTATTGTGAATATTATGACAACTTACTGGTTCTGAATCGCTGTCTTTTCCATGATTATCTGTTTTGCCCCTCTTCCTTTTTCTTGAAATACGTCGTTTTTTGGAATTTTGTTTCTCAGTGCCTTCATTATTTGAATTTACTTCATCACCAGAACTCAATTGTTGATCATCACTATCTGCTTCTGCACCTAAAGTTTGAATAAACAATACCTTCATTAAGTTACTACTATAACGATTAGTTTTCCATAATTAAATAATAATAATCACCAGTTGGAATGTAATCCTCATCGTCAGTATCGGACGAATATTCTACGTTGTCCATTAAAAACAAAGTAAATAGTTATGAAATATACAACAACGAAAAGAAGCTAAGCAAGATGGCTGAGTGAACCTGTGATTGGTCTTTGGTTGCCAAGGTACTCGGTAGGTGGAAACATATTACTAGGCGAGTGTCTACGGATAGACTTTCACCTTTGTAATAAATTTTATAATAATGTTTAAAATGGGAGTTTAAAATAACTGAATTTTTTCTACTGTTTTGATCTTTTAATAACAGTTTGTTTGCTAATATCCTGGATTAACAATTAATAAGTGTTTACTGCGGTATTAATGTTTTCATTTTCCTACCAATTTTTTTTTAAAAATGGCTGTCGTCGTGTTTTGAAGACAAACGCAATTGCGTGTTACTTTTGCGATTAGAGCTGTAATTCATCAATTTATCAATTTATTATTATTTTTTACTAATATGCTGTCAGAAACATAATTGCTTCAGCATCCTCAACTAACACAGTACAAAACTGCAATAAATAATCACAATTACTAGTCATGACGAATACTGGACAGGAATTCCAGTTACCTGCCTCTAAATTATCTCTAGTCAATGTATTTAGTTTTTCTTCCGAAGGACCGTTGGACACGTTTATTGGTATATAAATGTGTATACGTACATTTTTACAAATATCAATCTGAAGCTCAATAAAATTCTTTGTACTTACAGAAATGTGGTATCAAGTATTTTTATGGGCACTATTTTCGTCCCTTTTGGTTCATTTTGTAGCAGCAACAATTGCATTTTCATCATTACGAAGACATAAATACGGTCGATTTCTTCCCGGTGTTGTAATTATTATGGGTTTTCTCGGTCCTTTAACTGGAGGAATAGCAACAAGTAAGCAATCTAAAAATAAACAATTAATTTAAAACTAATAAACCTAATTTTTAGGTGCAGCAATAGCTGGAGTTTATCGTGCAGCTAGTTTTCGAATGGCACCGTTTTATCCATTAATATGGGGTGTCGGACAAACATTCCTTGCAGCAGTTTTATCGTTCACAAGAATTTTGGCAACACTCTAATATTTAATTATTTTATCTAAACTTTATAATATATATACATTTATTTATTGTAAATTAATATCGAATAAATTAATGTTTGTTAATAAATTTAAAAAAATCAATTTTAAAAAATATTTTACATTTTTTATGAGCATCAAATGAGCGCTATGTGGCCTAACAAAAGCGGAAATAGCGAGAATCTGGCTAAATTGGCATGATGTCATTATTTAAAAAGTGTATTAGATAATTTTACGTATAGGTGACGTTGTTATTTGAGGCGCTCCAACCACGGTTAAAATGCAAAAAAAACAACGAAACATGCGGGAAATCTCAGGAACAGGTGTGTTTTTGTTTAGATTAACTTTATTATTTCAAGCGAAATTGTTCAAAATTTATTCAGAATATGTAAAACCATATTCAGAACAGCGACTGAATTTTAGCTTTTCTTTTATAATTATTTGTAAAAAAAATTATTCACAACTGGAGGTGTGACTCCAATCAGTTACATCAGCCATGTATTAAGAGATTATCAAGGTTGAACCTTGATAGAGTATGTTGATATGAATTGCTTGCATAATAGTGGAAATAGCAATCGGTAAATGATCAAATTGTTGACAGTTATTTCCGGTGCGTTGTTTTTGTTTGTTTAACTAACCAGAATTCCAGAAATATTAGAGCAGCCGATGGAGGCCGTTGTTTAAACCGGGTTAGAATTTGCAATGGGCTTGAAGGTATTTAAAATAAATTTAGGCCTCATTATATCAATCGATCGCACATAAATATAAGTTTGAAAGATAAAAATAAAAATAAAACGGTTTGTTATTTACTTGATAGGAATGGCCTGCCTTCGCCTGAATTCCTCGGGCTGGCAAGACTTACCTGATCACATCATCTTGCAAATTCTAAGTTACTTGTCACGAAGTGATCAGTATCATGTAGCTCTAACTTGTGTCTCCTGGTACGAACACTTCCTTAGCCCATACAACTGGCGCAAGTACACGTTCCGGTTTAGCACTCCCGAAGACAAACGACATGCGGCTTGCATAAATTCTCACGGCGAACATCTCAGGTCAATTCGAATCCAACTTGATCAGTATGAATCCTACAACCGGGAGATGGCTTGTGCCACTATCCGCGCTTTGGCTCGCTGTCCACAACGCCGACTTGAAAAATTCGTCGTTCAATGTTCAGGACGTAATCCCCTCTTCTATGCAGGTTTAGAATTCGTTGGCGCTCTTCAATGTCTTTTTGGTACTCCACCAAACAATGTGACCCTTCTCACATCTCTGAAATGTGTGGACTTGAGCGGACTTCCATTTCTCTTTGATGACGCTCTTTTTGAAGCTTTAGCAAACAACCATCCAGGATTAGAATATTTTAATATCCAAAACAGTCCATTAGTATGCAAAGTGACTCCTGTTTGCATATTAAATTTGGTTAAAAAGTGCCGTAATCTTACAGATTTACGCCTGCTTAACTGCAGTCTCTCAGAAAATGTCCTTATGGCATTTGTTGAGGATGATCGCAAACCTTTAGAACATCTGGGAATTACATGTCGACGAGAAGAAAAATACACGAAAGATCTAACATCGGTAGTCTGGAAAACACTGGTTGAAAAGTTACCCGATCTTCGTGTAACTTTACGATTTGATCACACTTGCCCTTTGCACAAAATTTCTCAAGTACTTAAACCGGAAATTCCTTGCTCTGTATTACGATTAGAAACATTTACTTTTATTCATGATGAAATTCGATTGGCATCTCAGCACTATGCAAAAACGTTAGAAAAGTTAATAGTACAAACCCGACCGAGTAAAGAACTGAATGCAGCTTTACTCATTCTATCTGACAGATGTAGTCATCTAAAGTCTCTACATATCTTTTGCGTTTTAGATAAAGAAACAGTAGATGCAATTTTGCAACAACATCCTGAAATGAAAACTGATGGAAATTACACGCTCAGGCATGAAGTTGGTCCTGATGGTGTATGGGTAACTGAAGATGAACTCAACTTGTGACTCTTTATTTATAAACACCAAAGGCAAAACGACTGTGGGCGTTACTGAAGAGGAACTAAGCTTGTGACTAACTTTATTAATTAAAAGTTAAAAAGTTTTAAAAAATAGCAAAATTGTATAAAAAATTCTAAAAAAAAAATAAAAATGATTAATTTTATTATATATCTGATTTATATATACAGTATAAACAAGTATATGTACAGATCATTGAAATGTTTTTAAATTTGCCGTTAGTTTGATGCAGATAATAAATAAAAACGATTCATATTTTTTTAAATTTGTTTTATTTTTTTCTTTAATTTCAATCAGTAAAAGGGAGGATACAACCTCACAACAATCTAAACTAAAAATAAAATAAATAAAAAAAGCACACCGAAAATTAGTATTTTTTTGCAATAAAAAAGTTTTTAAATAAAAAAAAAATCCCACTTTTGACAATTTTGGGTGCAAACTGAAATCAAAGGAATATTAATTAAGAAAAAAAACAACTCCAGTCATAACTGAGAATGTCTTCCATTTATTTAACCTCTTAGAACATTTTCCCATCTTAAATTACTTTATAAACCTTTAAAAAATGGAAATGTACAAACAAATTACCATACACATGTAACTAAGTCTAACTAAAAGATAAGCATGTTTTGTACGATTTTTAATGTGAAACTACGGGATGACATGATATTTATTAAAGATTTAAAACTATACAATTTTTAAAAATAAATTACCGTGTGATAAAACCCAAATAAAATAACATTAATAATAAATCACAAGATTAAGCATCATCGGTGCAAAATTGATAATTTACTAAAGTCATGGGAAAGCAGGAAATAGTAATGAACTCGCATTACTATAAATTAAAATCAAATTAAATAAATAAATCTCACAGTAGATCAAACACCATACTCAAAATGAATAGTTTGTATCTAGTGTGACTATTTTTCTCATTATTTTATTGCATGCATTCACTAACCAAAAACACAACAACAAACAAAAAAAATCATAGTAAAAAACAAACACTTAAATTAAACTGAAGCGATAAATGCAAATGTCGTTATAAATTACATTTAAGTTTGTGAACCTTGACATTATAAATTATAAAACAGCTACGACTCAACTTGAATCATTATGTACTTAAATTATTACTTTTAAAACAAATGAATTATCAATCAATTTGTCTTAATTTCTAAATTATTTAGTTTAATTTAATTTCAACTGTACTGTTGTTTGGTTTTTAACTATTTGGTCGACAAATAAACAAAGAAAACGTAATTGACAAAATGGCACACAGATTAGGAATGGCTTTTTATAAATATTTCGTAAAACGAGATTTCCAACTGATTAAGTACATTGATGATGCCTCAAATTAAGGAATGCGTTAAAGGCAATTTAAAAAAGAAAGAAAAAGAAAAGGCCGTCTTCTATTAAACAACGATAGTCATTATTAGTTAAATACAGCACTGGTAACAGCAATAACGTTGCTGTAGTTTCTAATGAGTTTTAGGTTCAAGTTATTATTAAATTGCTAAACTAGCCCATTTAAAAACAGATGCATTTTCATGCAAATCTCATACAGATTTAAGAAAAAAGAGAAAAAATATCACATCTTTGAAAAAATAAATGGACAAAAATTAAAAATAAAAATTCAAATTTCAACCCTCCCAATTTAATAACGACTTAATACTATTTTTTCAACATAAACTACAACATTTGGAAGTAGATGAATGATGAGATACCATCATCATATTATTTTCAGCCGAAGGTTTGCTGTAACGACTTTCTTTATTCTTCTTCTTGAATCCATTCTGATTAATATCGAGTCGTCTGCTCACGAATTGCGGAGCTCGTTTCAGGATTCGACCAAGGCCCAAACTGCTTCGACTGGAACTAGCCACGATGATTCGATCACCTTTCACTTTACCATCACCACTACCCGTTCGATTGAGAAGATTTAGGCTGGCCTGCAGCTTATTGTCTTTGTATTCGTCTGCTCGCAATACAGGACTGCTCGGTTCCGATAAACTCACTTTACCCAGATCCAAAGGCTCGCCTTCCAGCGGCGACCTTAAACCCGACTCAGCCGGGTTGCCTGCACCACAGTTGAGTAGGGCATTCAGTGGGCTACTGCTCGACTTACAAAACACTCTGTTATTGCGGCAAGATGCAGTCGCCAGCGACGTTGATTTCGAGTGTTTTTCGTAAGTCTGACTGTGACGATTACGCCCCGATGTTCCTCCATTGCCATTCGATTGTTGATTTCTGTCTCCTTTGCCATTCTGCGGACCTCTAGATTCGTGTGTTTGATTGGTATACGTTTTACTGCTGCCTCCCGAACGAGCCCCACTGCCTCCACTGCTTCCTTGATCTTGACTGTCACTCGAATCATCATGACTGTCTTTTTTGGGAATGCTCTTGATCTTCTCTCCGCTGCTCACCGCTTTTCTTTTATGTGATTCGGCATCATCATCGCTGGCGTCTGAGCTGCTGCAGCTAGCTGTCCGTGATTTACCGTAAGTTTGCTGCCGCCGATCAAAATTTCTCAACATTGGTGGCGACGCTATCGACTGATGCGAATGTAGAATTCGGGAACGTGGGATTCGATTGGGGGCAGATGATGGTCCAGATATCAGACTTGATCCTGGTTCAGAATCTGACTCGCACTCTTCGTAAATTTCGTTCAAGGTTAACTGCGGGGAGCTGCGCACAGAATGCAGTTTACGATTTGGCGACGGTAACGTTTTGTATCTATTACTTGTACCACTAAGTAAGGCGACTTTGGTCGGCGAAGCCAGCGATGATGTGGAACATGTTCGCGAAGGCGATGGGCAAGGACTTGAACTGGCACTAGATGACCGACTTGCACTTGCGCTCAACACTTCCTTTAATTCTAACTTCAAATCTTTAGCCAGAGATGGGGAACTTGCACATTTGCTATCTTCTATTACACTGCTTATGCTTCCACGACCGGTCCGATCACTCTTTTCGCTGCACGCATCCTCATCCTCTTCTTCCACTACACTACATTTTCGCAAGCCCTTGTATGGACATGGTGGCAAATCCAAAGTGTTGGAAATGGTAGGAGTTGATGACTGATTCGTTCTTATTGCATCATCATCAAGGGGAGAAATAAGTGTTTTCAATGACACATTGTTTTGTGTGGAAGAAATGCTGGGAATAGTTGAAGTTCTAAATAAAAAATAAAATACATATATATATTAAAGTAAACAAATTGTATGGATAAGAAATAATACCTTGGCGAGATTGCTAAAGCAGACAAATTACTCGAATCTGTTGCTTGGCTAATCAAATTTGCCTGTTCCTGACGATGTGCCCGAAGTTTACGTTCAGCCAAGAGAAAATATGTGGCCGTAATGTGGTTGTAGGAATTTTTATTAAGGGCTCTATTTTTAAAACAACAACAAGAGTCAAATAAAATATAAAATAAACAAATAAAAATTCTAACAACATCATCAAAATGATTTTAAAAACATACTCTATAATCTCTTCCTTTGTAGCTATGCCTCCGTTCACTAACTTCTGAATAATAATTTGATGATCTTCATCTGATAAATGTTCTTTTGATACTAAAGGCAAGTAATCAGCAGGATGAATAGTGGTCCCAACTTGTTGTAACCAAGGGTCAGCTGCAATTTCCTCTAACGTAGCACGTTTCTCCGGATCACGAACTAACATTTTCCCAATTAACCTAATCAAAAATAAATTTTAAAAAAGTTAAAATATTATATAATTTGTAATTTAATTTAATTTAATTACTTTTTGCATTCAGAAGATACTCCGGGCGGAATTGTGTATTTACAATCCATTATCATTGTCAGTGTTTCGCTATCATTGGCTTCTTGAAATGGGGCACGACCACAAACCAACATGTACAAAATAACACCCAAACTCCATACATCTAAAAGAAAAAAAATTAATTGATTATAAATTCATATAACAATATTTAGGGAGACACAGAGCATTCCTAAATTAGATTAGCAACTTGCCAACACATTCACATCAATTGCCCACCATCAGCAAAGCAGTTTCCTAACTTGATTTAGCTCAACTATTGACGTCACAGACTCAATTTGATTTTTTTATTTATTCAATGAGCAAACCCAACAGATTTACACGGTTTTTCCATTAAATTTGTAAATAAAATCTCAAATACATTAAATAAAGCCCCAAACTGAATAAAAACCAATATCTTTACAATTTTGAACCAGCTGATAGATAAGACATGCAGTGTAATCATTTTATCAGATTAAATTAGTTATAGTATTTTTATAATGTCGATTTTTGTGATTATAACAACAAAAATGCACTTTTTTTATCTAAAATATCAAATTAAAACTGTTTCGAAACTGAAAACTCATTAAGAAAATTGAGAAAACTACTGAAACCTCCCTGGAGAAATCCACGATTTGGCAAATTGTCAACATAATATTTTTTTCTCCAAAGCTTGTTTTTACTTTAGAAGATTCCTAACGCAGTAGGAAACTGAATAAAATAAAAATAATAGAGACACAAGTATGCCGGTCTAGTTTTAATATTTTTTTCGTATTTTTTTTTAACGTTGGATATTTAAAGCTTTTCTATAACTGGAAAAAATACTCACTCTCAATGAGCGAATATATCAATGAATAATATGAAAAAAATTTTACTCAAGGTAATTAGGGTGGAGCGGAATTAATTTATTTTTATTTTATTCACTTTTACTTAGAAGAATTTTTTCTTTTTTTGTTGCATTTCTCATGGTCAGTTACTCATCACTGCACGACATAAATGTATAATAAACCGGTAGTAGACAATTGTTATTACTATATTTAAAGCGATGGTTTGTAAGTTGTAAAATACGAAATTTATTTTAAACTCTTGCACTAAGTTTTATTTCTCCCGTTGTGTAATACTGTAAGGACACGAGGCAGTAACATTAAATTAAATATACAAATTAATCCTGGTTAATGTCTTGTTTACATAAAAAAAAATTCTCTTGCCAATTTAAGTCAATTGACGTTGAAAAATTGCTAAATTAAAAACAATTTTTAATCTTAATTTATAAATCGTAAAATTTAATTGAAATGTTTATTTTTTCTTACAAACACTAACCCTGACATACTTTAAATTTACTACATTTATAGTAAACTTTTAAATTATAATTATCAGAAATAGTTTTCCACTCATTCCTATCAATTACTTACCAACAGCAGGTGCATCATAGGAATCTCCTAACAGAATTTCAGGTGCAGAATAGGCCAACGATCCACACGATGTTTCCAATTTCTGTCCAGGACAAAATCTATTGCTGAATCCAAAATCAGTCAACTTGACCATCCCTAATTTCTCGAAAAACACAACATTTTCTGGCTTGAGGTCCCGATGCACAACATGTAGTTTATGACAATAAGAAATAGCATGAACGATCTGTCTAAAATACTTCTTAGCGGCTTCTTCATCCAGACCCTTTTCATGTTTCATAATATAATCGTACATGTCCCCTCCATCGCCCAGTTCTAAAATCAAGTAGAGTTTCGTTTGGGTGTCTATTACTTCGTACAAGCGAACTACGTTCGGATGTTGCACTAATTTCATACATCGCACCTCTTGGAATAGATGAGCTCTTGAAACTTCGTCTAATTTTGTTTTGTCGATTACTTTAACGGCTACCTTTTCACCCGTAAACACATGACGGGCGAGTTTTACCACAGCAAAATGGCCGCGGCCCAATGTATCCTCCAAGTCGTACAAACCGGCGATCTTACCGTCGTAACTGCTACTGTTCCTAGCTTTACTCATTTTGTTCACGGCGTCGGAAAGCTTCACGACGCAACGGCCAGCATGCAAACGCCTGACTTAATTTCAGTCTATTTACAATGTAAAATGAATGAACATTTCGCCCGACTTTGATTTCTATCCTCACTTCCCACTAAAGTCCGTTTGCGCATGTCTGTCGAGCAGCCATGATTCATGCCCATGCTTATTAGGCCGAACCATTCAACACGAGAATTCTGCTAACTCTTTCTCCGTACGAGGGCGCTATAACTCGATCAAAACTGAACAAAAAAATCACAAAACTGATTTAACTTGTTTATAAAAGTTAATTTAGTTTTGTGATTCTTCTTTAGCTATTTTAAAACGGGATAATATTAGAAAACAAATTTAAAAATAGAAGCTTAATTAACAAATTATAAAAAGGCGCAGATTCATTACACGTTACTTATTTTTATTGGAAATAGAAATAAAAATATTATTCCTGTGATTAATTAAATTTCATTTTCACATCAGAATTGATTCAAGTAATATACAGTACTATACTTAAAAACTAGATTTTTATAACGGTTAGTTTATTTAGTTTGTTCGGGCATCCCCTCAGATTATGTACACAAAATTAAAATTTTAAATTATTATAACTTTTTTATAGTAACAATAATATACCTACCTGTTTATTTTTGTTTTAGTAGTAATATGCTAGCAAGGCCGTCTAGTGGTAAAAAGCAGCATTTTGTCATTTGTGCTCTGTCATGTACAAGTGCCTTGTAGCTTATTACAAGCATCAAAGGACAACTTAATTTAGTAAAATGAACCTAATCTTGCTTCATACTTAGATATGATTAGTAAATATCAATAATTAATAAATTACTTCCTTATTGTTTTGTTTTTTTAAACTGAATTTACATTAAATTATCTTATATATCGTTAAAAAAGATAAAATCAAATGGATTGTTTTAAATTTTTTTTAGAAAAGTAACAGAAATGAAAAGTACAGTTTTGTACACATATTGTTTTTACAGGCATCTACTACATTTGTGTATTGTTAATTTGATATTGTTTCAAAATCTGTTGATCCAAAAATTTAATAAGAAAACAATGGGCAATAGACGGTCAACCGATAAAACCGCAACTTAGAAACATACTAGAATGTTTTCAAAGAAATAAATTAAACGATGTTATAATCATGTTTCTACATTTTTGGTTTTCTTTTCAATTATGAGTTCAGGTGCAGAATATAAATGTCCGATAAGAACCTATAAATTTAATTAACAGTTAATGACAATATAAGAGTGATAAATGTCAATGCTTAATTACCTGACGTTTAATCAAATCCAAATTTTCCGAACCGACTTTTAATAATTCTTCTATTTTCTTAGGGTCAGACTCACTTCGATGTTCTCGAAATGCATCTTTAATCCTTCGAATCGCGTATAACCTACAAAGAAATTAGCAAATTTATAGATGACGAAATAACATCAATTTATTAAAAAAAAGAACACTAACACTTAGACGACTAGTCAGATTATTAAATCAGAAGCTGTACTTCTAATGATAAAACAAACCGAAAATTATAATCTTGAAACTTGTTCCCTTCTCTCATCAACTGCCTATAAAGCCGCAAAACTTGCTCTCTGGTGGCTGCCATCTTGTCTATCACTCTGAGTCTTTTGTTGAAGCTCCAACTAGTGATGAAAAGTGGATAACAAGCCAATGTTGTGTACAATTTCCACTAGATGGCAATCTAGTAATAATGGCGGCGTGGTTTCTGATGTAAACATCAAATCTTGTAAGAAAATGAAATAATTAATCAAATGCAAAGTTTAATATGAACAAACACCCATTAAAATAATATTTATTTTTTAATTTTAGCACATACTTGAATCCAAAATGGCAAAACAATATCTGATGAATGCAAAACTCGTACCGATGCTCATAAATAAGCATCTTCGTTTTTACTGCCAACATGCAGTAAATAAAACAATAAATACGATTGATACCAAGCAGCCCGTTATCATTAACAAAGTTTCTTATCAAACGGACGATTGGACCAATGTGTCATCGAAGTTACTTTCGTACATCGGCCAGAATATTCACTCAAAAAAATATCATCCTCTGCAATTGGTGAAGCAAAAAGTTGTTAACTTTTTTTATTCCAAATTTCGGAACAGTTGCGGAAATCCTATTTTCTCAGTCTATGATAACTTTTCACCTGTAGTGACTATAGAACAGAATTTTGATCAAATTCTCATCCCTAAGGATCATCCGAGCCGCAAAAAAAGTGACACTTATTATATTAACTCCAATTATGTTTTGAGGAGTCAAACGAGTGCTCATCAAAATGAACTTATAAAAGCAGGACTAGATAATTTTCTTTGTATTGGTGATGTATACCGAAAAGATGAAATAGATAGACATCACTTTCCAGTTTTTCATCAAATGGAAGCTGTTAAATTGTTTTCAGAAAATGAGGTAAAATAATAAATAATAATATAAATAACAACATTAACATTTAATTCATTTTCAGCTATTTTACGATAAACAAAATCACTCAGATTTGAAGCTTTTTGAATTAAATGATACACGAACTAAGGAGAAACAGGAAACTCATACTTTAGAAGCAGTTAAATTAATTGAACATAGTCTGAAGTCATGTTTAGTTGAATTGTTTCAAAATATATTTGGAAGAGGTGTGGGACATTTAAATTTTATTTCAATAAATTAATTAAACTTTATTTTATCTTCAATTTCAGATTTAAAATATAGATGGGTTGATTGCTATTTCCCTTTTACTCACCCTTCGTTTGAACTCGAATTATATTTAAATGGAGACTGGATAGAAATTTTAGGATGTGGAATAATTGAGCAGCAAATTTTAAGAAACAGTAATACGTTTTCAATTTTTTTTGCTTTGAATTCTAATTTTTTTATCCTTAGCTGGGGTTGAGAACAAAATTGGATGGGCATTTGGTATAGGATTAGAACGGGTGGCCATGAGACTTTATGAAATACCCGACATCCGGCTATTTTGGAGTAAAGATAGCGGGTTTCTTAGCCAATTCGAAGGAGCTGACATCAACACATCTATAAAATATAAAGTATTTTTTTATTTTATTTTTTAAAATTAAATTAAATTCTTTAATAAATATTTCATTTCATCATATAGCCAGTAAGTGTTTATCCGCAATGCACGAATGATATCTCCTTTTGGATTTCGGACAATTTTTCAAGCAATGATTTTTATGAGATGGTACGACATGTTGGAGGTGATATGATTGAGCAAGTAAAAATCTTCGATCAGTTTTACCATCCAAAACGTCGTCGATCTAGTCACAGTTATCGAATAGTATACCGAAGTATGAACCGAAATCTGACTCAAAAAGAAGTAAATTTATTACATAAAAAAATTGAACAAATTGCTACGAGAGAGTTTAAAGTGGAAATTCGATAAATTTTAGTCAACTTTGTCAATTAAAATGTTAATAAACCTGTGAAGTAATAAGAAAGGAATTCGTTACTGTGTTAAATAAATAACATCTATTTACGGGCGTTAAATTTGGAATTTGGCAACTAACTAAAAGTGGGTAACACTTGACAAGATTGAATAGATTTCTTGAAATATGTTTTAACTGCTTTTGAAACAGTGGTTGAGTGATATTGCGACGTTACTGTTTCGCATTCACGAATGCTGTAAATTAATAGAAAAAAAATTATAAAACATGGAAAATCCATTAGGGCGATAAAAAAATTAAATAAAACAAAAAAATGTATGTAATTAACATAGAAACCCCTTAACTAACTTCTATTTTCATCTTCAATCTTTCCACGAAGTAAATTTAACTAAACTGGTATTTTACCCTTTAGAATCATGCGCCGACTATGCGTTCTAATTATAAATCTTTTATCTAAACATCCACCAGCACAGCCAAAATGTCACTAGGTAATAATAATTTGTAATAACACCTAAGTATTTTTTTTAATACGATTATATAATAAATTTGTTCTAAAAAATTAAAGCTAAACCTGGACAAAATTACAATGGATAAGTAAGCTGCTCCTATTAGTTTGGCTTTCCTGTCACAATCGAATGCAAAAATCCTTGACTTTGTTTTTTGTTTTTATTTTTTTTTATTTTTAATCAGTTGGATGAAGAAGAATCACTAGAATATAAAAAGCAACGATCTGCTTACATAACAAAATGAAAAAAATTTTTATAAACAAACTCAAATCTAAAGAAATTAAATTCAAATTATTCATTTTCTTACATATAATATTACCGTATTTAAATTAAAATTTATCATATCGTAATATCATAAACATCAAAATCTATTTTTACTGTATTGATTCTTTCCCACAATACATCAAGTTAAAAAAATATTATGTAATTACACAGGAGGATGTGGGTTTTTCACAACAAATCGCAAAGTCATGCTCATCATTTTAATTTTAAAGGAATATGGTAATGATAATACAGTTCTGATATTTTATTACGTATTGTATAAATTACGCAAACCGCTTGGCGTGCTGAATACACTTCGCCGTAACATGGTTGCTAAGCAACAAGCTGGCACAAACGCCGACATGCGCGTTCTTTAGATGTCGGAACGCCATGACAGGGGAAGACGTAGAGGACAAGTGGCGTGTGTCTTGGTTAGTGCCTTGTGTGATGGGCTCATTGCCGGGTCTAATGAGCTGCAAATCGCGTGCGGAAGCCTTTGCCCGGCATCTGCAAACCAAACTTCGATCGCTGAGCGGTCTAGTAGCAGATGACGACACAAATGGTAACCAAGTAGAACCTACAACAGATTCAGTGGAAATTACCCACATAAAGATGAGACCAGACGAGGCACAAACAATTAGCGACGACGAGCAGTTGTATTATGAATTCGGGTCGGGAAGCAGTTCCGGCTCTACTTCATCTCCCGACACATCCTCCAAGGCAGCCATCACGCAACCCTTTCCTGTCCCTGTCAAGGTCAATAATTATTTATTAATTGACACAGCTACAGAATCACAGACTACCGAAACAAATGTGACATTAGAATCAACAAGTGAGGATCCAGATAGCGCATGTTATGCAGAAGGTGAGCACGATATCAAAACGTTCGTCCTTGAGCAAGGTCAGTCTAATTGTAGTTCAGAATCGAGGGAGGAGAAAAATAATAAATATTCTTCAAGCGATTTCGTCACCTTATCAATCACAGCTATAAAATTGAATGATGACCATCATCCGGATGAATCAATTAATGAGCTACAGTCATTGAACGAGAATGAAAACAATCTGACACAAGATAAGACAGAAAAGGTGTTATCCCCCGTTTGGGGTTCTTTGAAACGAATCGACCGGTTTCAAGTGAGGAAAGAAAAAGACTCGGAAGAAAAGGAGAAGGAAGAGAAAGAGAAGGAAGAAAAAGACGAAATTGAGGAGAAAGAAATAATTCTGGCAGAAACTAAAGAGAAAGAAATAATTTTGGACGAAACTAAGGAGAAAGAAATAATTTTGGACGAAAT
>JAQFZN010000985.1:0-20173 GCA_034687075.1 Geophilus carpophagus | reverse complement strand
CCTGCTCCTGCACCAGCGCCAGCGCCAAGCGGGGGAGGTTATGGAGGAGGAAGTTCAGGTGGCGGAGGTTATGGAGGCGGAAGTTCCGGAGGTGGTGCAACTTGTAACTGTGGCAGTAGTAGTGGAGGAGGAGGCTATGGAGGATCAACGAGCGGAGGAGGAGGAGGATATGGAGGATCAATGAGTGGAGGAGGAGGTGGAGGATATGGAGGATCTATGAGTGGAGGAGGAGGAGGAGGATATGGAGGGTCAATGAGTGGAGGAGGAGGAGGAGGATATGGCGGTGGAAGTTCGGGTGGTGGAGGTTACGGAGGCGGGGGAAGTTCAGGCGGCGGTGGAAGTTATGGAGGTGGAGGAAGTTCAGGTGGAGGAGGATATGGCGGTGGAAGTTCGGGAGGTGGTAAACAAATGAGTAGTGGAGGAGGAGGATATGGCGGTGGAAGTTCAGGTGGCGGAGGTTACGGAGGCGGGGGAAGTTCAGGCGGCGGAGGTTACGGAGGCGGGGGAAGTTCAAGTGCTGGTGGAAGTTATGGAGGCGGAGGAAGTTCAGGTGCTGGCGGATATGGCGGTGGAAGTTCTGGAGGAGGAGGATATGGAGGTGGTATGAGTGGTGGAGGCAGTTCAGCACCTTCATATGGCCCTGCTCCTGCGCCAGCGCCAGCGCCAAGCGGGGGAGGTTATGGAGGAGGCAGTTCAGCACCTTCATATGGCCCTGCTCCTGCGCCTGCGCCAAGCGGGGGAGGTTATGGAGGAGGCAGTTCAGCACCTTCATATGGACCTGCTCCTGCGCCTGCGCCAGCGCCAAGCGGGGGAGGTTATGGAGGAGGAAGTTCAGGAGGAGGTAAACAAATGAGTAGTGGAGGTGGAGGAGGAGGATATGGCAGCAGCGGCGGCGGTGGTGGTGGATCGTCGTACGGCGCCGCTCCTGCACCAAGTGGAGGTAGCTATGGAGGGGGAATGAGTGGTGGGGGAGGGTATGGTGGAGGTGGTTCACCACCAGCATATTCAGCCCCTGCACCTGCCCCAGCACCAGCTCCAGCTAGTGGAGGATACGGAGGCGGTGGTGGAGGTGGTAAACAAATGAGTAGTGGAGGATATGGAGGTGGCGGAGGTGGCGGAGGAGGTGGATATGGAGGCGGCGGTGCTGCTGCAGAAGGGTGTAAAGAAGCACCTGCGTCAAGTGGAGGTTATGGTGGCGGTGGAGGAAGTGGTTGTAATTGTGCTACAGGTGGAGGCGGGTATTAAAATTGAACATGCCAACGAATAAGAATTTTGTGCCAACTGTTTAATGGTCGTTTATTATATTTTATTCATATATACTTGAGCTGAAATTATTTTGTACACATATTGAATCACTAATTTTTAAAACCCAAACATTACTCGAATTTATAGCGACCAAGAAGACAATTTTTCAAATCATTATTTACACATTGCGTGGTTTACTTATACGTTTGTGTTCACCATATTCGAATGGCGTCAAACCACGGATTAGCTTGTTGATTGGTTCCACATACACATCACCAAACAATTCTTCAATGCCTATTTCTGGTTCGGTTTTGGCTTGCTGATTCGCTTCGTTCACCTCTTTTTGAATGCCTTGTTCCAATGTCTATTTCAAAGAAATGTTTTTAAATATTTTAATAGCTTTACTATTTTTTTTTAATTTTTATAATATTTACGAGAAGAACTAAAGGTTGCGATCAGATAGAATTGTTCTTAATTTGAAACTAAATCAAAAACATCCAAAACACCCTCACTAACCAACCGCAATCTTAAAACAAAATAATTTTAAAAAATAGCACCTTCAATTCTTCTGCTGTTGCTAATTTATTATTCAACATTTTTTCTTTAAACGATGTAATTGGATCCTGCTTTGATCGCACTTCTTGAACTTCTTCACGGGTACGGTAACTATATTTAAAAAATATTAAAATAAACCTTTTACTTAAAAAAAAAATTTTCTCATACCTTGTTCCAGGATCACTCATACTATGTCCATGATATCGATACGTGGCCATTTCCATAAGAACCGGACCTTTACCTTTACGGCACATGTCAACAGCAAAACGAGTTCCTTCACGCACAGCTAGCACATCCATCCCATCAACCTAAAAAAAATTCAAAAAATAAAAAAAAACGGAAATTTTTAACGGAAAAAAATTTAAAATTCTTCTCACCCAAATACCAGGAACGTAATCACCACGTGAATAATAGTCAGTACTGGCGGAGGAGCGTTCGGAACTGGTCCCCATGCCAAAGCCATTGTTCTCACAGACAAAAATACAAGGAAGATTCCACAATTTGGACATGTTGTAAGCCTCGAACATTTGTCCCTGATTGGCCGCTCCGTCACCGTACAAAGCAATAGTAATGTTGTCAGTACCCTTGTATTTCTGGGCTAATGCAATACCAGCACCTAACGGAACCTGCAAATGTTAAAATAAAAATATATTCATCTATTTGTGTATTTAATATTGTCTTTTAGTCGAATTTAATCTTGATAAATATACCTGAGCTCCCACAATTCCATTGCCGCCAAAGAAGTTGTCGTTATACATGTGCATGGACCCGCCTTTTCCTTTGGCACAACCGGTTCGCCGACCTGTTAGTTCGGTGAGGACACCCTTTATGCCAACTCCTCGAATGCAAGCCCATCCATGAGCGCGATACGCGGTAATTACGGCATCATCTTTCCGAATTGAAGATTCCATTCCAACAGCAACTGCTTCCTAGATTATTTTTAAAATAAAAAATTGAGAATCAAAAACTTTATATTAAAAAATAAAAAAATTTGCAATAGAAAAGGAAAAATTTTACAAATCTCCTTAATAATTCCTAAAAAATGGCGATTAATCATTTTATGCTCATAAACACAAATCAAAAAACAATTAATAATCAATTCCTCTTTAATATCTTCTTTTACCTGTCCAGAATACAGATGACAAAATCCACGGACAAGTTTCTCTTTATACAGTTGATTAGCAGCAGTTTCGAGTCTTCGTATGGTGAACATTTCTTTATACATTTTCAAAGCATCATCACGAGTGCATTTAACGTCAGTTGAAGGACCTGAGTCTAAACGATGAAGTTTGTATGGCTAAAAAATGGCCAATTTATTAATAAATTTTATAAATTTATAAACATTAGCAAAAACAAAATAAAATAAATACCAAACCTTAGTTTTGAAGCTAACTTCTGTAGAATAATTTTTAATCGCTCTTGGCCCATAAATATACTAAAAAGGAATAATTTTATAAAAGAAAATATTATTAAAATATTGTTACCAATAAAAAGATTAAAGGGTATTTCAAGGTTATAGATCAAATTTTAATTTAAATTTTAATGGATCAGTTACCTTTCTAATTATAATTCGAAATTCATTATTTCTGAATGCAAACGACATCATTACAGCTATTTGGTTGTGTAATTATACTATTATAAAGATTTCGCTACGCGAATTATTAATTTTTAACTTGTAAGGCCTAACATCGGATCATAGCAGTTTAGCAGACGGTCGACTTAATAGCCGACATCTATGTAAAACGACGAGTTGTATGAATAGTTCAATACATAGTCGTTAAGTGGCAGCACTTGCTGGCGATGTGATCGACTCGTGCTCGGATTCATGTTTCTTATCTAATATTCAGTGGTCGCCGTACATTAACCGGTGCGGACCTGTGGATCTATAAATAAAATGGCGTTATACAGTTAAATTGGTTTTAAAGCAGGGATACAACAATTTAATTAGAAATGTCAAAAGAATATCGAAATAATGATAATTTGTTTAAAAAACTGTACTATTCTGATTATTCGAAACACACGCAATTTGAGTTATTTAATAGCTTGAAAGGTGATTTTTTTATATTTAAAATATTTTGGTAGTTTACTTGAAATTAATTTTTTCCTTTAAAAATATTTTAGTTTACTTTAATTCATAATTATAGTAAAAAAAGGATAAAAATAAATTTTTGTTAGTTTAAATTAGTATTAGTAAGTCGAAATAAATTTTTTGTTTTTGCATGCGTTGTATTATTTTGTTTGTATAATAATTACTTCAACACTATAATTTATATTTTTTAGATAGCAGGTCTATTATACAACGATTAAAATTATCTCACAAACTCCCAGTACATAATGGATGTGTAAGTTTATTTGACAATTTTATATTGAATTTAAAAACATTTAAATTAAAAATTAAAATTTCAGGTTAATTCTGTTTGTTGGAGCGAAAATGGAGAATTTCTTTTATCTGGATCTGATGATCAAAGATTATGTATTACAAATGCACACACCTCTAAAGTAACTATAAAATATACATATAAAATAATTAAATTATTAACTAAAAATTAATTAAATTACAGGTGCAAAAAATAATACGAACACGGCATCGAACAAATATATTTTCTGCCAAGTTCCTTCCTCATTCAGACAATCAAAAAGTAAATTGGTGTATTTTATACAGTAGAACATCTATTATCGGACTGTTGGTTAAGCAAACGATTGTTCATTTAAACTGCTGTGATCTCAGACTCTAGACAAAAGTTCAATTAGGCAAGCAATTAGCTCCGATAATCGATGTTCCCACTGTATATTTATATTTAATATTTACATTTAATCGATGAAATTTATTTTATACAGATAGTTTCATGTTCAGGTGATGGAATAATAATCTATACTCATTTATTAAAACCAGAAGAGAATGGTAGTAATGTTTTTAATTGTCATTTCGGTACTGCTTATAAAATAATAACTCTACCAAATGATCCTAACACGTTTTTGTCGTGCGGAGAAGATGGTACAGTGCGGTGGTATGACCTGAGAACAAAACTAACTTGCAACAAGGATAACTGTAGAGATGTAAACATTATTTTATTTCTATAAGTTTTATTAATTTTTATAAATTTTTATAATTTGATTAGGATATTCTTGTTGATTGTCATCGTGCTATTACTGCTGTAGCGGTTAACCCATACACTCCGTACGAATTAGCAGTTGGTTGTGCTGATAGTTATGTACATATTTACGATAGAAGGAAACTTGGCACTCGTGCAACCGGTTTGATACTAAATTTTAATTGTTTTAGTGAGTTTGTGCAGATATTTTTTCTTTATGAAACTTTGTTACAGTATACAAAACATTATAAGGAAAAATCCCATTTGTACAAACAAAACTATTAGATTTTTTTCTATATAAAGTTATTATTGTAAATTTACTTTATTAATTACAGGTAATGTTTGCGGTACTTCTGAGTCTGCTTGCATGAAATTTACAGTTCCCACATTTCAAAATAAAACTCATCGGATTACATCGTTAAATTATAGTCCTAATGCGGAAGAATTGCTAGTTAGTTACTCGTCAGAATATTTATACTTATTTGGGTTGAAGGTATTTATTTATTTATTTTTATTTTATTAAAGAAATTATATTTAAAGAAATTATTCTTTATTTCAAGAATGGTAAAAACTCAAGAAATTCAACCTCAAATCTCACAGACGAATCAACACCTAAATCTGTATCATCAGCACTGTCTGAAATTCAAAACCAACCGCCATTAAAAAGATGGCGTTTACGTGGTGACTGGTCTGACACAGGACCAAATGCAAGACCTGAAGGTGAAATACCAGGTGGACCGCAACGACCACCATCAGTACAATCGATTTTAATTCGTAGAATGAGCGATGTTTTGACTCGAATTTTTAATGAACCATCATCACGACGTAGAGGGAATAATAATAATAATAATAACAGCAGCCGCAACATCCGAGAAATTGATCCGATTTCAGTATCAAACTCTAACGAACAATTAGTCGAACAAGTTATGCAAGTACCGGAAGAGGAAAGAGAATTAGTTGAAGTTACATCAGGAGAATCGGTGGAAATAACAACAGAAAATGCTCCACTCATTTTAGTGACACCATTTGAAGTGTCTTCAGATCAAGATATAAATCAAGATGTAAGTATGGGGTCTGTTGATCAACCTTCTACGTCACCAGTACCAATGGAAACAACTTCTAACGTTGTACTACTACCAGAAGTCGAGGAAAATGTACCTCCTGGTCAACAAGTTTTGGATGAAAGTTTTAATAGCCTTGAGAAACATTTAAGTAATCGACGAGAAGAATTGTTGAAAAAAAATCAAACAGAACCAGTTGTAAATTTACATTACAGTGGTAAAGGAGTTAATAGTGGACTTATCTCAGTAGTTGAAGGTCCGTCCACACCTGTATCACAATCTGAGGATCCAAAACAGGGTTCGTCTAAAATGGAAGCAAGTTGCAGTGTTTTGGAACAAAGTAAAAATGATGAAGATGATGAAGACAATACTGATGATGTTCTGGTTAAAAACGATTTCGAGTTAAATATTGCAACGGATCAAACTGATCTGTTGATGCATATTCCTGAAGTTCGACAAAAATATTCGGGGCACAGAAATGCAAGAACAATGGTAATTATTGAAAATTTAATTTTGAAAGAACATTTTTAAAAATATTTTAAATTAAAGATTAAAGAAGCAAATTTTTGGGGAAATAATCATGTGATAAGTGGATCTGATTGCGGTCATGTTTTTTTCTGGAATCGTCATTCGGGAGAAGTGGAAATGATATTAGAAGCAGATAACCATGTTGTTAATTGTGTGCAACCACATCCGTTTGATCCAAGTAAAGTTAATTCAAAGATTAATAATACAAAAATAAAAAAAAAATAATTTCTCTAGTTCTTGCATCGAGTGGTATCGATTACGATGTAAAAATATGGGCGCCACTACAAGAAGAACCGAGTTATAATGAAATATACGCTCATGAGGTTTAAAAGAAAAAAAATCGATAAAAAATGATAATTTAAACAATAAAATATCTTTTTATAGATAATGAGACGAAATTACATCATGCTAGAAGAAACCCGTGATACAATAACTGTTCCAGCGTCTTTCATGATCAGAATGTTGGCGTCATTAAGTTCTCGAAGATCATCGAGGCTCAGACTACGTCCTGACCGACAAAATTAAATTTTAAGATTTTTAGTTTAATGTAACAATAATAATCATATATTATACAAATTTACTAATTTATTTGTTTTTAATTAATAGAATTCTCTTTAATAATTTGTGGCAAAATAACACAAGTGCAATGTAGAAATAAACTTTAAATAGAAATAATAAACAAGTTGGAAGACTTTTTTAAATTCCCTCATGATTAATTTGAATTGAACTTTCATCGTTTTTAAAGACATGAAAAATTAAACTGCATTTAGTGATTCTAGAAAATCCTTTTGAATCACTTTTTCAACAGCAACAAATGATCCTTTTGGTCTTAATGAAATTGATGTTAAACTCTCGAGCAATGCTTCATCTGATGTTATCCTGGTTTGCTGAGCACTATTTATAGATGAGGATTGTGTGTCAGGTGCTGGTTGGCCATGACACGTAACTAATGTATTAAAGAATGGCTGTAGTTGTAGTAACGATCGGATGCTTGACATTGTTAGCAATGGCTGACCAGATGTCATAGTTAAAATTTCGGTAGAAGAAAGCTGGAATTTTAAAAAGTTTTTAAATATTTTTAAGTTCCTAATTTAATTGTACCGATACTTTTCGATTTGGAATAAATTATTTAGTTTGCAAAATCTCGCAATTGTAAATTCAAAATTATTAAATTCAGTTAAGAAAATGTCAGTGTAAAAACTGTTAGAATTATTTTCAAACGTAAAATCGCAAAGTATCTAATAAATTTTAAATGTTAAATACCTTTTTGCTTAGTAAATATGCTAAACGTGTAATATGTGGCACAAATCCAGTTTCTAAGGGGTTTTGATTTCTCATGTTTAATGAAAGTTCAACATCGTTGTTGTTTACATTTGTAGGTGCAATATCGCCAACAAAAGCCCATCGATACCTAGTAAGAAAAGTTTTAAATTTGTACAACAATTTTACTCACAATTAAAAAAAAATTACATTTGAAATTGCGGTAGTCGATCGGCTGGTAATGTTAGAGTTAAATCTAATAACTTGCAGACAGATAAATACAATTGAAGCCATGCTGGATGATTATGTGCGTTTAAACCATTGTTTGGACTCACGACCCAGGAAGAATCGAGTGTAGACAAACGACGTAAATGCGAACTGAAATATAAAATAAATAGAAGAGTTAATTAAATTTAAAAATTAATGACAAATTTTATAATTTAGCATTACTGCATTAAAAATAAACCTATAAATAATCAAAAATTAGTTTTAATCAAATGGTGATCAATTAATTAATAAGATGGATTAATATTTTTAATTTCATACCTTGAATTTAATCTGCAGTCGAAAAATTAATAAAGCCACCACCACACAAATAAAAGAAAAAGAATTAATCACAAATGCAGTTCATTATACATTTTTTTGTGAAGCAAGAGATTAGAAAATGCACAATTAGAAAATAAAAACAACACTATTAATCATGTTAAATATACATTTCTTACCTAAACTCTTCACTATCAGTGTTTAGTTCTTGCTCAATTTGTAAAAATACAGTAACCTAAATATTTGATTATTATTATTACTAATAATTAAAAATATTTTGTAGTATAAAAGTGTGTATACCATTTCTGTGATTATAATGGGCCATAATGATGTTATGTGTTGAGGAGACATTCGAACCAAAAGAACTCGAAAACACAAAAAAACTTGACTTTGTACAAGTGGAACTTGAGGAAGGCGAAGAGATTCTGATAATCTTTCTAAAATTAACATTAAATAAACATGTATACCAATTAGTTCCAATAATCAAAGTTTTACTGTATATTTCATAATAAAAATATAATACCTTGAATATCAGGCATAAAATTCTGATACTGATCAACCTCTCCACTAAAAATGACGAAAGAAAGTCGCTTTAATAGCTGCGCTCTTTGCTCATATTCTTGTTCTCGACTACTAAACAAATTCAAAGATCCAGATTGAGTAACTGGAATCCGATCTAAAAATTAAAAAAATATTAATAACCAATAAAATTTAATAAATTTCAAATTTAAATACTCACACAAAAGATCCCTGAAGGTGACCTTATCATGCGTCATTAAATTATCTACAGTTGTCTGCCAATATTTCAAACAAGTTTCAGTCATTTGGAAAAAACTTGCGTCTAGAAGCAAATCTAAAGTATCTCGACGCCATGCTTTTCTCGTATATTGATAACTGCTCAGATTAGCTAATAACTGTGAGCAAGCTCGAAAACTAGGAATGTTATGTTGACTGTGATTTTTCAAATATGGCGTCACATTATACATGACATTATTCAATAATGGGACAACTTTTTCCTTTTCGTCACTCACGTAAATCACATCAAGTAATGGTGCAACAAGTTCGGCTAAAACAGACAGTGCTTGCACACTGTATTGACTGTTACTATTAATGCATTCAGAATTGCGATCTAATTCAGCACTAGCTGAACTTGTTACCGTATTACTGCAACTATCTAGAATATTAGGAAATAAAGAAAATTAATTAAAAAAATTTAATTTAGCAAATATAAATTTTGCAATTTTTCGTTAAGACTGAGTATTCATAATTTTAAACGTTTTATTCGTTTTCTATTTTTTTTAATATCTGTTAGGAAAAATCGCAAATTGTCTAATTATTTCTTACTAATACCATCTAAATCTGAACTACTGCCTTCAACTTCAAGTTGTGGCACTGATTTTACTGCCAAACTTCTACGTAACCATGTAGTTTGTTCCAAGCAAGCGCCTCCAATATTACTTACAGCTTCGATTAATTTTTGTGCCATATCCTTTACATAAAAATAGAAAAAATAGAAAATAAAATTAATTTAATTTAATTTAAAACTCTTAATTTAATTAATTTTCACCTGTAAATCTTTTTGATCCTTTTTATCCTCAAATGCAACCGATTTTTGTACAAATTCATTCAAAATGGCCAATAGTAAGAAATGAGCAGGTGGAACTAAAGGCAATTGAAGACCCTCTTTAAAGAGGCTTAAAAGAGATGGCCACGACTCAATTAAGGCATTATTAGATACAGTTTGAATATATGAAAAGAAAAATTGAAGAATGGACACTTCTATTGGATTGGATTTCTATTAAATGAAGAAAAAATTAATTAAATGATAAAAAGTGAAAATTAACTATTCAAATTAATTATTCACCATTAAATTTGTTGCTGGTGTTTGTTTTACAACGGATTTAACAGTTTGAATTAAAATATCGATTGGCATAACTTTAATAGCATTGACTAGATTTACTAAAACTTCTTGATCTTCCGAAGCGGGTGGAACAATTCTTTTAACCGACGCCGCCATCTTCTTTTTCCGTTCATTCCAAACCAGAGACACAGCTGTCAAAAAATTAACTCCATGATGATGAGTTATTGGACTAAGAAATTCTAAAATTCGTTGCTT
This sequence comes from Geophilus carpophagus, assembly GCA_034687075.1. NCBI lineage: Eukaryota > Metazoa > Arthropoda > Chilopoda > Geophilomorpha > Geophilidae > Geophilus > Geophilus carpophagus. The sequence continues at coordinate 9,773 of JAQFZN010000985.1, read as the reverse complement.
AATGACCTAAAAGGAAAAAAATATTGTAAAATTTCTATAATATTTAAAATGTGAAATAATTTACTTTTGGTGTTCCCATTATCCAACATGGATGCTGTTGTGCGTTTGAATTTTCAGGCAAACAAACAGCTTGCCACATGATAGACAGTGACGACACAATCCGAGATAAATGACTTAGCACACTGCGTCGAACTGCCATTAATGGATCAATAGGTGGTGTTGATTCACGATTCAAACCTGAATCCTATTTTGAATATAAAAAATTCAAATAAATTATGTTAAAAATAGTTAATAATCAAAGTCAACACCCGAATAAGATAAAAAGAGAAACCACCACCAGCCAACACCGGAAAAGTTAGCCAAAAAGCCATTTCACCACCTTTTGAACAACAGAAGGTGTAAATACGTTGATTAAATTATTGATGATTTGACCAGCATTTGGTCCTTGTAGAATAGGGTGTTGGAAAGTGGTTGATGCACTTGGTTGTGTCAGCATTGAAACCTGAAGTGGAGTATCCAAGAGGCAATAATGGCATAACGTCGTGAGTCCATCGAGAATCGTAATTACGTAATCAATGGGTGAAGCAGCATCACCGTTTGACAATATACTAGAAATAAAAACATTCAGACACGTTAAACTTAAATAATTAAATCATTTTCTAACCTCGCTGGTTGTTTATACTGCCCCGACAACGATTCCAAATTATGGCAAAGTTGGCTTATAATAACGATAACTACTTGTGACAACGCTCGGCCGAGGTAAGGTAACGAAGCTGTAATCAAAGCCAACCAATGTTGATGCAAATGCCTTGTCTGATTCTGTTTAATAGCGCAAATAACCGCTGACAGAAACATCGGTTGACACGGAATTGCCATCCCTTGAATATACCGTACAGTCGATCCTTGAGGCGGCAACGACTGTCTACTTCTCTCGTTCTCCAACTTCCCTTCTTCACCCTTCTGTGGACAAACTTGGGCTTCAAGAATAATAAGAACCAGCAACAAGCGCAACATGCATATTTGAAAAGCTTCGCTATAATCGCAAGTCGAATCGTTATTATCACTACGTAAAACTTCATTAAAATCGATAATCACTTCAGTGAAAGTCGACGTTTGACCTGGAACTGCCGCTCCTTCTAAGTTTGGTCGTGAACTAGCAGCGTAAACATTCGACAAAAGGCAGTGAAGAAGTGCTTTTTGAACTCGACAACGGTTCAACAAATCCCGAATATACGATGCAAATCCTCTCCCGCTATCTTTCACAACAGGAACGAGCTCGGTAAAAATAAGCGTTAAAACTTCAGTAGCGGCTAATTGGACTTCACGATTGCCGCTAATTTCTTCGTTTGTCAATCTCATCTGTGCTAAATTCGGATATAAGCCTCGAATGAAATATAAACAAACGGAGATAAAAACTTCAAGCAACATTGAACTACGGAAAACCGTTACGCTTTCCGTTGGTAATTCAGTGTGAAATCCTTTTCCGAAAACTGAACGTCGATGTCGAGCTAAAAGGCACTGTAAGTGTGCTAATCGAGGGGCTAACGAGCTGCCCAAACTCGATGTGGATAAGGTGGATAGAACTAGACGTGGATTTGTTTGGATTATCGTTCGAAGAAGGTTTAAGGCGTAAAGAACTCGTTTCGAGTCGTAAACTTGGCAGTAAAGTAATAAATGCGTGTGTAGCGGGTGTACGCAAACATCTTCGGTATTTTTTTTCAATTCGTCGGATGTTTCAGTTAGTTTTATGTCATTCTCGGTTAATTTCGTCGATTCGTCTTCGATTTCATACGCGATTTCTTCTTTTTGACAAACGTTATCAATCATTTCTTCTAAAATTTCTTTAACAATTTCGCTACTTGATGTCGCTATTCCTTCTTCTTGTTCATCACTTGGTGTTTGTGCTGAATCGGGTGCATCAAAACTCGATTCGGCTCTTTGACGATCTAATTTCGTTGTATCGATTCTTCTTGCGTTTTTAAAATCGGGTAAAGTTTTTGATGTTGATGATTCGTCGTCGGTCCATGACATCCCGCCAATTGGATTGACAAAAAGAAGAATCGGACTTCGGATTCCGTATTCGTGACTTGATGGTAGATCGAAATCGGATACTTCGGCATTAGCTGTGATTACTTCGGATGATTTTTCATCTGTTAAGCAAGTCAAAGCAAATACGCGCCGGGATTGAGCAGAATTTGAAGTAGGTGAAGGTGATTTTCGTGATTCGTCAGCTACATGATAAAAGACGTGTCCTTCGACACTTGATATTGCATAAATTTTCGCTTCCGAAGTTGAACCGTCATCGATATTTTCTGATAATCGAACCTAACAAATAAAGAATTTATTAATTAAATTTATTTTTTTGCTAATTTTTTGTATCAAAGTGTTATTATTTACTGAAAATACTTTTTTGGGTTGTTGAATACTGATGTGTTGCACTGAAACACGTGCTGTGTCGGGATGTAAAAGTACTAATAGAATTGGTTCAACAATTCGAGAAATATCTCCACGTTGCAACGAATGTGAAAACCAAGACTGCACTTCAGTGCGTTGAGGACCCACATCAGTTTGTAAACAATCGAGCATCATAAACAAACATCTATCATACATTCGTACAGCGCTTCTCGCATTTGCTTGTACAGGTAAATCGCGTAAAAAATGCCAAAAAGCAGCAAATCGTCGAAATGACTCGATTTGAGACTAATAAAAATAAAAACAAAAATAAATATTAGTTGACAATTTTTTAAAATTTATTTGTTTTTTATTTAACCATTTCATCTCCTTGTGCCATTGATTGGCATATAACATCTTCAACTAATTTTTCTGATGGCGCCAATCCATGCAATTGGTTTAATAAATGAGCACTTTGACGGTGATAAGCAACTGATCGATCGCCAAGTTTATTCCAAAGTTGTTCAGCGATTACCTGGAATTAAAAAATATTATTTAGAAAAAAAAAAAATAGATAATAAAATATCTAACCTGATATAAATAAGTATTTTTATTGATCATATTCCAATGACTAATTTCTAACATGGGAACAATAATAACAGCAACATTTCCTTGTGTTGAGTCGGTTATTTCACACTCTTTGGTCTCTTGAGCTACTGATTGAGTGATATTTATAAGGTCCAAAAGGGTCGAAACCGATACAAGCTGAATACTCGAATGACGTAAACAACATGCAGATACCATTAAAACTTTCAACCATTGAGGTATATCACTGCTAACATCAGCAGCTGACACTAAAATGAAAATAAGAAATATATAAAACAACAATTTTTAAATTTTTAAAATTAAATTAAAATAAATTCACCTGATGAACGTCTTGGGCCTTGTCCATTAGCATTTGGTGACCAATACATTGGAAATGACGAAAGTTCCACCATCATTTTACAAGCGTACGAATATGCATCGGCTAATTCAATAGCGCTGTCGACTATTTCAACAGTCATCATTTTTCCATGAGCTTTTTCGGATCTTTTCGTTTGTTTTAGTAAAATTCCATCATTTTCTTCATCTTTAGTCTTATTTAAACAATTCATCAAAAGCGCTTCGATTTCTTGTTCTCGTTCTCGTTCATCGTTTTTATTTGTAACAATAAGTCCATCAAAAGCCGAATCAAACATGTCTGAATCGTGGTGTATTCGTTTAGTGACGAATTTGACGAAAAATTGTTGGAAAACTTGCATACAGTTATGAATCAAAGATCTTCGAGTGGTATCATCAGTACCAATTCCAGGAGTATCATTTCTTTCAAGGCTTGGTTTAAAATTCGTTGATTCACTTTCAACCGGAAGTTGTTGTTCATCCGAAATTGAATGACTGCTGATTGGCGATTCGGGTGTTTCGGTTTCATCAGTTTCAGAAATAATTTTTTCCTTCAAGATGGAGGCTGTGTCTGATTCACTTCTCTCCTCTTTTTCAACAGGAACAACCGGTGGTTGTACTTTGGATAAAATTCTTACACACAAACGCAAAGATCGCGTTAATTCATGTGAAGTTATGACTTCAATGTGTAGAATTAAAGCATTCATAAGATGAAGTAAGAGTTCGGGTAAGTGTTCAGTTTGAGTTTCAATATAAGTTTCCTAAATTATAAAATAAAACAATAATAAATAAATAAATAAATAAAAATAAATTATATTTTTTAATTAATATTACCACAGATATAACTTCCAATAAAAACTCAATCAATTCGCACATTTCTATAATAGATGGTAAACCTTCACCAATATCTTTGACTATTTCATCACAAAATGTCGCATTATTAGATGTAGTGTTATCACATGCCTTTAAAAAGACAGATCCAACATATTCCCAGATATAAAACGGTTCGAATGTACCAAATAATAAATTGGCAGTTTTTAATAATTCACTATTATTTTTCTGCGTTGATGTTGATTTATTTTTAGCACCCTTAATTTCAGTTTCACATGCATTACTTGTCAAGTTGTACGCTTTGTATAATGTCCTATTAATAAAAAAGTATTTATTTATATTTATTTATTTATTTATTTTTTAAAATAAAATACCTGAACACTTCAATCAAAATGTCTTCAACGATTGCTGAGCTAACTTCCGGTTTATCAAACAAACTAATTAAAATCCTATAAGGCCGTACATCAATTCCTTGAACAGAACACGAATTCTAAAAATAAAAAACGACTTAAAATCGGCTTAAAATGAAAAACTCATTTAATTACATCATTAACTTACTTTTAAGCACGATCTCAACGCATTAATGAGTAAATCTTTTGAATATGTTTCAAAATAAACATTAGAATTGCCTGGTTCACTACTAGTGCTATTTCGTCTCGATTTGTCGGAAGAGGAGGGTAAAACTGGTGGTGGATAAGATGTATTTGCTTCTGTGCCTAATAACCACGACCATAAACGTCTGTTTAAAGACATATCACGTCGAAGAACGACTATAACAGCTGCTGTTAAAATTTTTTCCATGTCGAGTTTAATTAGTTGGCTGTTATGCATGGGAAAACCCATAAGAAACAAATCTAACACACTACGCTGTACCAAAACGCTCGTGTCTTGAACTGCAGCACATAAAGCTTGTATCTAAAAAAAAAATAAAAATATTAATAAATTTTGAATAATTATTTGATTAATTAATATCAAGAGTTATTACTAAGATGTCAACATTGGTTCCGATGATGTATAATTGGTCTTCCATGCTTTTCTTTTTATTGAAATGTGATGTGACAAATAAAATGGCGGGTAAACGAACATTAGGGTTAGCTAGGACGCATTCCCAAGTGCAGCCGTAGAAAAAATTTGGTTTGACACCTTCACATACTTTTTCTAGTAAACTGTTTGTTCTAAAATGAGAATGGAATTGAAATAAATTTAATTTAAATTGATAACAATAATAGAAAATACTGTATAATCAAATTGAATTTTTATGTACCGGTCGTGATATTCAGATCCTTCTTCAAGGCCTGATAATACTCCGGTTAAAAATCCACTTAATGCAGGTCTCAAACGAGTTGCTAAAGGTGCAAAATGTGTTTCGTATATGTTTAATAAAGCAGGACGCACATTCATAGCTGCATTTCCAAGTAAAGGAAATAAACCTAAATAAGGAAGGAAAGGAAAATATTTAGTTTTTATTGAAAATTTTAATTTTAGAAATTTTTGAATTTAATTTTCGCAATTTCGCAATCTATTTTTTAAAAAATATCAAAAATTAAATCCGAAAATCTAAAAACTTAAGTTCAACTAATTTAAATTTCTAAAGTTTGAAATCGAAAATTTCTAAAACTAAATAGAAACTTTTCAGATTTTCTATATTAATTATAAAAATTATCGATTAATTTAAAAACCTTTCTATTTTTATTTTCAACTCGCCTGCACTATAAATAAACAACTCTTGACTCAATCGATTTGTTCCAATACATTTAAAAAGAATATCATAAGTCTCCAAAGCTTTCAAATGAACCCCACTTGGTAAATTTGGATGAAGACATTGAGCTAGACGTTTACTAACAACAATTCGACGTGGAATAACAGCATATCGCAAATGAGTAATTAAAACCTAAAAAAAAATTAAAACTTAAAAAAAAATTATTTATCTTTATCGAATTAATATCAAACCTTATTTAATTTCCCAAGTGCTGATATTAAATCCGCCCATTCAGTTGTGGATTCAAAATTCTTCAGAGCTTTATCGACAGCTGATATATATGCTCTATACTTTGGATCTCCAAGTAATTCATATTCTTCGACAGTTACACTCGCCATTTTTTTACAATTGAATTATAACATATCTAAAAAAAATAAGAAAAAAAGGTATTTAATTTTATAAACTGACAACAACAGATATTAAAAAAAATACAAAGAAATCAAAACCATATCTAATCATATGTTCATAAAATTGATTTCGTCATAAACCAATATTCAAATTCTTTCGTAAACCGAAATGTTTACGTTTTTCTTAACGTACCTTAATTAATTCAAGGAATGGCTTTCAAGAAGTATGTGGAAAAGAAATTCACGTCTCTCCACTCTTTTCTGCTGTCATATGAGTCCTCATAACAACGTAAATTTACTCTAGATACCACTTTGCTATTAGTTACTCCTCGCCTCTGATCGAGGGACTGTGCTGTTTGTATAAATATGGCGCTATCAGCTCTAGTGAGTGATTGGGGAAATAGAAAAAGAGATCAAATCTCAAATTTTCTTATATTATTGTTTTTTATCACTGATTATTTCATAGAATCAATTTTTAAAACCTATATAATAATTGTAATAACTTTAAATAAATTTGTTATTTAGTGATGTAAATCTTTGGTAACTTTACATAGTGATTCATTAGTTAGGGAAAAAAATAATTCATTTGCTTTTTATACAATAAATTAATTTTATTATTTAAATAAAATATATAATGAAGCCAAATTTCAATGTTAAATAAAATTTAAATGAAAAACTTAGTGAAATAACTGAATAAAACGATAAGTTCCGGCGGAAATAAAAAACCAGAAGTGCATGGAAGAGTTAAAACCTGATGCTGGTTGCTAGTTGTTACATCTTTCCTGAAACTCCACCACACACGTGCTGTGCACGACCGTTCTTTCTTAATTCCATTAGATATTTAGAATTGCAATAATGGATTCCTTAAATGCAAGTAAACTTTCTGGTACACAAAAGGAAGAACTTATGGACCAGGTTAAGCAGCAGATTGCTGTTGCTAACGCACAAGAACTGCTAACAGTAAAAATAAATTGAAAAACGAGAAAATTTAAAGGAAATTATTTACATAGAATTTTCATGTTCCACAGAAAATAAGCGAAAAATGCTTTCGAAAATGTATTATTCGACCTGGAAGCACTCTTGATAGCAGTGAGCAGGTATTAAATTTAAAATTATTTTTAAAAAAATAGGAAAATTAAATTTTTTTCTTTTTTTTTACAGAAATGTGTTGCAATGTGTATGGATAGGTATATATAATTAATTTTTTATGATTATCATTAAGAAATAAATTTGTTTCTATGAATTGAATTTTTTCTAGGTACATGGATGCTTGGAATTTAGTATCCAGAACTTACTCAACACGATTACAGCGAGAGAAAAACCGAATTTGATGTTAATGATGATTATTACAGTTGAATTTGTTTTTGTAGTAAAACTGAACTGTAGAAAATGTGTTTAAAGGTTATTTTTTTCTGTTACAAGCAAAAAAATATTTGTAAGTACGAAGTGATTTTAATTAAAATCCTAATTTTTACAACATTTGTTTGCCTATTCAATTTCCTTTCGATTAAGAACAAATTTATTATGAAATTTAATGCTTGATTTAGTAATAAAATAAGATGTTAAGATTAGAGAAATTGACGATAGATGGCGATACTAAATGAAGGCTGTTATATCCATGACAACATTAAATTTTAAAATTTAAAATATCAATCCAAAAGGTAAGAACATTCCTAAATCTACCAAGTAATAATAATAATAATAGTAATAAATTATAAAGATGCATAAGATGAATTTTATTTTCTAGTTAATTTTATGATGGCTGAAACAAGAGTGGATGAAAAAGAACTGAATATTTTAAATATTACTCCACAAATAAATCATCCGGATAGATTAGTAGTAAATATAATTAAAAGTGATTCAACATCCAATACAAGTTATAATACAGCTTGTAATGCAAAAATGTCGAGCCGTTCGACACAAAGTTTGAGGTCAGATTCGCACATCGTCATGCATATGCAACCACAACGTTGGAGCAGACGATCCTATTGGTCAACTACCGATTCCTATCACACAGCTGTAGGTGAAAGTACGGAATCCGAAAGTATGACGTATTCAGAATCGAAAAGCGTTTCATCAAGTATATCGTCAAGTAATAGTAAAAAGTCTGTGTTGGTAGGATCAAGTCTAAAGGTGATTTTAGGAATGAAATTCACATTTATTAACTGATTGTAAAATTAAAAACAATAGTTCGAGATGAATCCTATGGAGCCATTGTGGGAAACTAAAGCTATTTCATCATCACATGGTAGATCTACGGTATCTCATACGAAACCTGATGGAAAATCAAGTGAACTGTTTAATTTCTGCTGTTCTTGTGTGAACAAGTCTCATGATGATGATGAGAATTCAGTTTCATCTGGACTTTGTTCTACATGAATATGTTTTTGAATGTATTTTGTTAATAAATTTTTTTTCAATTATCAGAGTATGTGAAATGTTATTCAAATACAAGTCCTCGATACTGGTTGTTCAGGTTGTAGGACAAAGAAGGCCATTTTTAATTTTAAGTTGAAGAAAATCTGATAGCAAAAAATTATGCATAAAAGGCAGACTGGACAATCAGTTGCCATAGCCACCAGGTGGATCATTACTCCTCCTCTGTGAATTCAGGTCACCCAATGGGGATGGGGACCTCGAGTTCTGTAATAGAGGTCCACACTTCTATTGCCTATATAAAGGGTAGCATTCTATTTAAGCAAGGCATGTTGCTCTGAATCTGAATCTGTTAAGCCAATTGATAATATGTTCTTATACTTAGTGTATTCCATCATATCCGATACTGTTAGAATATTTGTACTGGTTTGCAGTATCATATTGGCTTGCAATATCGCTCTGCAAGAGAGACCAGCCACACACTTTGTTTGAGTGTGTTGTGTAGCTTTCTGCAGTTGTATAGAAGTTCTTCAACTGCTCGTGCGACTTTCCCGCACAGCGATCTGATCTTCTTATCTACAGGCCACTCAACTAGTTGCGATAATCAAGATGAACCACTTCTCCAGTTCATAGACTTAAAAGAATACCAGTAGCATGTAATTATAATTGATATTCATTTGTTAGCTTCAGTTCATCTCTTAAAGGTGAATTTCAGTTCTGTCCCTGATTATTTTCCTTTGAGAATAATCTTACATATTGCCCTTTCGCCAGTGCAATAGGCTCTGTTGGCAGCTACTGAAACTGCTCTAAGAAGGATAAAATCAAGAACAATATTGCATTCAATAAGTCTACACAAATTTCCCAAAAAATAGTTTAAAGAAAGCTTGGAAAATTAAATTAGAAATAGGCAAAAAGATAACTAATACAATGTTGATTTGCAGCAAACACTTCACTAATGAAGATTTTTTCCTGCCACCTCCAGATAAATACTTTTGATTATGGATTATTTCTTTAACATGTGTTTCAAGGTTATGTTATTACTTTGTTTATGGGTTTTACCACATGTATTTTGTCTTTCATCAATAGTTTAAGGCCTTTTTGATCTTTTTCAAAAGATCATCATCAGAACA
>JAQFZN010000984.1:0-20188 GCA_034687075.1 Geophilus carpophagus | reverse complement strand
ACCAAATTTTTAAATAAATTCGTAGTAATGAGGAATTCGCATTAAGCGAGTTCGTTATAATGAGGTTCGACCTGTAGTAATGTTATAATAAATGATATCATTGGTGGGAATCCAGCCAATTAAATAGAATTATTGAAAGGAGGTGAAAATATACACTCCGATTAAAAATTGCATCAATCGGGAATCGAACCCAGGTTGTCAAAAGTTAAAAAATTCAAAAAAAAATTGTAAACGCTTATGTTATTTTCTATATACACTACGTTATACAGTATTTTGTAAACAAGTTATTTATTTTATTGATTTTGGCTATTTCAAATGTTTTTTTTCATTTTTACTCCTTTGATTAAGGTCATTTTCATATTACAGTGTAATACAGTTTTATTCTTTAAAAATTAATGATTAATTTCAGATAAAGTTTGAATATGGTTCCTAAACTCCGACTTCACTTACTTGTGCCTAGGGCTCAGAGTCGTTAAACGGACACTACACGGTATTTGTGTATAGAGTAAAGTTAATATAAAATTGAAGTTCAATATGATAAATAAAATTTTATTACAAGTTTGAATTTTATTTCCTGTTTCTACACATTTATTTAGGGGCCGTCCATAAATGACGTCACGCTGTTTTCTGCTATTTTGGATACCCCCTCCCCTTGTCACAACTTGTCACAATAACTGAAACTCCCCCTCCTAAACCCCCTAATATGACATCACAATAATGGTACCCACCCCTCTAAAAATGCAATTAAATTTTTGTTAAGATTTTTTAAATAATTTTTTTCATACAGAAAATTAAGTTTTTTTATTCATGTTTTATTATTTTTTTATTTATTTTTTTTAAATTACACGATAATATTAAATTCTGTTTTGTGACGTAGCATTTAAAAAACCCCCTCCCCCCCTTGTCACATATTGTCACAAAATCCTGGCTCCCCTCTCCCCCCCCTTAAAGCGTGACGTCATTTATGGAGGGCCCCTTACAATAAAACAAACATTTAAAACTTATCTAAAATTTAGTTTAAATTATTTAATTAAATGTTGAATTATTTCGTCCGTAGAAGGATTCAGTTCCGAATCAAAGTCAAAATGGATGATATCACCAATTAACTTTCTATTATCACCATCTGCATCACTTTCCTCTCTAACTTCTTGACCGCCACCTGTTGTTACTTCATTTTCCTCTTTTTCGTTGCCATCTTGCTCTTTGCCTTGGCCACCATTTGGCCCACCACTTGGACCACCGTTTGGTCCACCTTTTGGCCCACTGTTCGGTCCACCTCTTGGACCACCATTCGGTCCACCTCTAGGACCACCATTTGGTCCTCTTCTTGGACCACCACCTCTTCTACGACCGCCACCTCTTCCTCGTCCACCTCCTTGACCACGACCACCACCTTTTGAATCCCCATTTTCTCCTGTTTCACTGTCTTCTTCTTCATCTTCACTACCATCTTGTCCTTCTTTACGTTTACCTCCTCGTCCTCCTTTACGTCTACCTCCTCTATGACCCCCACCTCCATGTCGGCTACCTTGACCCCGTCTACCACCTTTTGATTTGCCACTTTCTTCTGAATCACTAGCTTCTTGGCCGTCTTCGCTGCTATCACGGCGATTGCGATCGGCTTCAGCAAGGCAAAAAACAGCCAAAACGAATAACATCATGACGAAATAGCCCTTCATTGTAGTCTGCATAATTTGAAAATAATTATAAATAATTTAGTGTAGTTATACTTTTTTCTTGTGATGGAAGGGATCCCAAAAAGTGCTGACCACCGAGTACCGGGAACCCCGCCAGGTAACCAGGTACTTATTGTTAGTTGACTAATTTAAGAGGAAAATAGCTAAAAAAAACTTCTTTAGTTCCAAATTATAATACACTTAAATACAATATTTTTGTATACCATTATTTGGAACATGAATAGTAATTAAATTTTGGCTACCTGGTCACCATTTTTCTTGCATGTGATGCATACATTGCATGCACAGCTCTGATATAAATTGAAATAATACAATTTTGCTTTATTTTATTTGTTTTGATTAAATAAATAAATTCAAATAAATTCAATTTGTTGCAATTTACTCTTTATATTTTTATAAATTAAGGTACACAGTACCCGAAACGGGATCTCATTTTTATTGCCGGTTCCAGGTAATTTCTGGATCCTGAAGATATGGCCGGGTATGCCGGGTACAGGGTAATTACTGGGTACCCGTTCCATCACTACTTTTTTCTAATTAGTGGGTTTCACGCAATTAAATGAAAAGCCAAATGTTTTTAATTTTTAAAATTAACATTATTAGCTTAAAATGAAAGATGTCATATTCACAGAGTATACGTGAATCGAAAAAGTGGTATTAAATAAGCTTACTGTACGTTTGTAACTTACATTCAGATTAAAAGTAAAATGTTCGAGTTGACAACTTTTCAGTTTTTAATTAGTTAAAAACTAATGCATAAAAACCACTTGCTTATGCGATATTTGCCAATTACATACCTGATTTTATTTAGTGAAGAGGATATTATGAATAGCAGACGAGAAATACTTTATATACTCACACACGTATATGTGATAACTTCTCGCGTGCAAAGGAAACAAGTAAAAATCCGGTTTAGAAATAGTTCAAAAGAGAAAAAAATCTTTTCTAATATTTTGCTTTCCTATGATTATTTCTTTCGCTCGCTAGACCACATAAATCAGCAATTTTTGTATAACCAATTTATATACAGTATATATGTTATATAATTTTACATAATGGAATTTTACATGTAAGAAAGATAATGAAATCCAAGTTATGAATTTATCTATTCCTAAAATAATTATTTACTCAAAATAATTATCAAATTGAAAAATTATTTTATTAATCACAAAATTACATATAAATCATTACGTAATAAAATCAAAACAATATACATAATTATCGCGACAACCAATAACAAGTTTATTATTAAAGACCACAGGACTAGAAAATATTTCTCCTGATAAATTATGTGATGTAATTTTATTTCCATTTTCGACTGAAACTAATGTTATACATCCTTTAACAGTAGCAACAACACAAATATAATTATTTTCATCTTCTGTTGTGTTGCTCTTTCCACTTGAATAATGAATACTAAATGGTGATGCATATATAGGAGAATCCATTTGTAATTCCCAACAAATGTTGCCCGTTTCGATAAAAACACAGTAAAGTTTATTATCGTGACAGCCAAACAAGACGAATTTATTATGGATAACATTAGGTGAAGAAAATATTGGACCATTGGTGGAAAATAACCATAACTGATAAAAATAAACAAATAAATAAATGAGTAAATAAATTAAGCAAATATATTTGTAATTTTAGTAACTAACTTCTTTTCCAGAATGAGAAAAACAACATAATTCTCCTTTAACAGTTGCAGCTAATACTTTCTCATTGCTAACTACAGGTGTGCTAAAAATTGGTTTTTCGAGATTTCTTTTCCAATTAAGTGATCCATTTGTCTAGAAAATATATAAAATTGTATAAATAACAATCATTAATTTAATAAAATGAAATCATAAAGTAGATAAGCTCTTACAGGATCTATTGAACACAAAATTCCATCAAGAGTAGCAATGTATATACAATATGGTTGTTTTACCACACAAGGTGAAGCAAAAATACTTCCATTACTAGGAGACAGTTTCCATACGCAGTTACTAGTCTGCAATACATAACAAATAAGGTTTTCCTTAAAAACATAGAATCAAATCACTCAGTACAATTTTAAATTTGACAATACAAAAATGTTAATTTGATTTATCAGATTTCTAAAATTGAATGATTTTTTAAATACTAAAATGATTCTTACAACAACATCAACACAGTAAACAAAATGGTCATGAGCTCCTATCAATATATTTCCTGAGATACTATCAACAACAGGTGAACATTTCACTTGAGATTTAGTTTGAAATCTCCAATTTATTTCTCCATTTTCAGCACGTAAGCAATAAATAAAACCATCATAACATCCTTAAAAAAAGATAAGCATTAAAGCATTATTGAAAAGAAATTCACTTTTATTAATTAATAATCAACATACCTACCACAATAAACTTTCCACAAGAAGACACACACGCAGATGACTCAATTCTACCTCCAAGTTTTGTTAGCCAAATTTTATTTCCTGTTTCCTGATCTATTGCTGCAAATTCATTAGAATGCGATCCAATATACACTGTACCACTAGAGTTTCCCTTTAAACCAACTATTAAAGGTGATGCATCAATACATTTATTCAAGTTGTACTTCCAAATTTGATTTAAAATAATATCTTGCGGTAAAATAAGTGTTACTTCTTTACATCTTTGGCTATAGATCAGTTTTAAATTCCTATTTGCAGTTTCTAAAATGTTCTTATTTTTGAAAGTTACAGAATCATCCTTTTCTAATTCACAAATTTCACTTGGATTGCTGTTAGTTTTTATAATTACATTTTTATCTATATATGTACAGATATTGTCAAAGGTGCTGTTCAGTAGAAGGTCTATCAGTTGAGGAAGTGGATGCTCTGTTAATAAACACAGGTCTTCTGATAACTGAATTACTTGAATAGAATCTCCTCCGTGTGATATAAAATTGTCATCTGTTTTCATGATGCTGACATTTAACAATCTCTGAATTACAAATGTGGAAATATTAATTTACAAATAAATAAATAAATAAATAAATACAAATTACTTTCCACTCTTCTTCTAAGTATTTTCGAAACGATAGAGGCTTGCAAAATCTGTTTCTAGCCATTTGTAATAATTTTTCAGAATTTATTTTTCCTTTGAATATATAAAAAAAGAATAAAATAAATATAAATAAATCAACTTTTGTATTACTAAACAAAAATACCATGTGTAGTCAATGGCAGAGAAGATATTGGTATAATACAATTAGGAATGGCATGTGCTTCTAATTTCAAATGCAAGTGTTGATCCAACTCTTCTCTAAACAGATCCGTCATTTCAGTTCCACTTTTCAAAATAACAAACAAGCAAATGTGATGGCTTTCCACATCAAACACAGCACAACTAGATTCAATACAATCGAAAATGGAAACAACCTATTTGCATAAATAAATCAAAAATATATTCAAAATACTAATTGTTTCTTATTTCTTACATCCTCTATCGATGACAATGAAACTTTCTTTCCATAACGTTTGACTTGCTTGTCTCGCCTGTATAAAAAATACATTTCGCCATGTGCGTCAACTTTAACAACATCACCAGTTTCTCTAAACACTGGTTTCAATTGTAGTATAGTGTCATTTTCATCATCTATGTAGCAAATCCTATTATGTCCACCTATATGATTAAAATAATTAAAATTAAATACCAATTTAAAAAGAAATTAAAAATACAAACCAATGTAAAGAATTCCCACCCCGTGTTCAATTCGTTGTCCATTTTCATCTCGAACTTCAATTTCTGTTAAATTTAATGCTTTTCCTAATGGAATTTCATTTCTCACATCTCTGTAATAAATAATAATAAATTGTAATAATAAGTAGTAAATTCTAAACAAATAAACGAATACATGCTTTAAATCGCTATTTGTAATTTGATGTATCATAGCCCAACTTGACACTTCAGTTATTCCGTAAATATTAAAAAGTGAAATTTTGTTCTCATTTCCAATCCATTTTCGAAGAGTTGTAACACTGAAGCATACTTCACCACCAAAACATAAAATCCGTAATGATGATGAAAAATGAACAAGTTTTTCTTTAATCTGCTCAGTGCCCATTCGTTTAATTGTTGATGGAGTCGCCTGAAATTGAAAAAATTGTCAAAATAAAATTGATTATTTTCGAGAAGTGAAATAGTTACCATTAATACAGTGACTTTATGTCGTGACGTAATAAAATGAAGTAGTTGAAGTGAATTTACTTTTACTGCTTCAGGAATTATAAGTAAAGTTGAACCACTTATCAAACTAGAAAACATTTCTACAATACTTGGATCAAAAGTCAATGGCGAATTTAATAATACAATGTCCGATTTTCTTAATGAAAATATTTCACTAGAAATAATAGTGATTTTAATTATTTAAATCAATATTTTTATTTAAAAATATATTTTGCATTACCTTAGGTTTATAATGTTTGGTACAATGCAGGAATGAGGTACATGAACAATTTTTGGTTTACCAGTCGTACCAGAAGTTTGAATAACATACGCAATTTTTAATTTGTAATTCTTAATGTTAGGACAAATTGGAGGTGAGACGACTTTCATTAAGAACAATTTTCCATAAGGTACATTAATAGTGTGTTTATTTTCAACTTGATAGCCTAGTTGTTTATCACCGACCTAAAATAAAAAATATATAAGTTATTTTAAATAATATGTATAATACTATAATTTGTTTATTTAAATTAACCTTTCCAAATCTTTCATCCACAAAAATCCATTTAATTCCAACAGATTGAATTAAATATTTATTTTGATTTGGTGAATTTAAATGAAGTGTTGCAAAACTTGAGGATTCTTTGAGAATACTGAAATAAAACATATGTGCATATAATCTAATAATGTTTGTAAATTGTAAATTATATGTTACCTGACAAATAAAGATGTAAACACCGCATTTGTATTTCCATAATATCCAACAATATTATTGAATATTTGAAATTGTTTCAGTGCTTCTGTGAGACAGTTAACCATTGACTTCAACTCGTTATAAGTAATATGTAACTGTTTAATGTTGTCATCATAAATTATTGCTACTTGATTCTCATATTTTTTACATGCTTGAAGAATTAAATTGTGTACTTCATCGGGATCTTCCATAATTCGAAAATTTACACTGAAATCATATTACAAAGTTATTAGTAACATCATAAGTTTTGTTTTCAAATTTTGCCACTTTTAAATTATGCCCCGGTAACGAATACCTTTAGTATAAAGACCCATCCATTTCACTATTGGTTATGCAAAAATTCCTTGAAAATTGCCACTAGGTGGCAATAGATACACTTTAATAATACAAACTGTTTGCAGTAAGTAATGCTATGACTTCACTACCACAAATGTTCTAGAACATTGTGTGGAAAACATTTGTTCAGGAAAATTTATTTTACCGGAACTTAACAAAGAAAATATAGGTGACTCCACTTTCCAAAGAATGTTCTGGAAAACTGATGGTTAAAATGGCTGACATTTTTTTTTGCAACAATCCAGTGAATGTTCCAGATAATTCAGAATGTTTTAGAAGATTAACTTAACAAATAATGTTCTAGAACTTTAACAGGAACATTTTTTCTTCTAGAAAATTTAACAATGGAGTCGCACAATTTCAGGAACATTATTTTCCAGAACATAAATGTTCTGGAACATTTATGGTAGTAGAGTCATAGCATTAAACGTAATAAAAATTAAAATAATCAAAATAAAAATGAAACAAAGAGCACAAAAAAGAAACGAACCAAGAAATTAATTTTAAATTTTAATATAAAATTTAAGTCCAAATGATATCGTATCTCTAGTTGACAAGAATCATAATTGTAAACAAAAATTTAGGATGATTGATTTACGAAAGAAAAAATTAAGTGACATGTGAGAACTTTTGTTTATGTTTGAAACAACCGCCTTTTTCGTTCACTTGTTTAAGACGTAAAACCGAAACCTTGATTATGTAAGTAGTCTCATTTTTTACCTGTAACATACTCAATCGAATTAGTAATTTCAAGGCTGATTACCATTTACGAGTTGGACATAAATTTTAAATTCCCCTAACGCAGCGAGACGCCCAGCAGTCGTAGAAACTGAAGTCGATTTACCGATCATAAAAAGAACAGACAGAAAATTTTGAGCGTCACATTCTCACGGTGGTGAGTCAATTAAATTGTTGATATGTTATTTGATAATACAAATCCTAGTTTAGCGATGAATTGGTAAAATTTATTAAATAAAAATTACAAAATTAAAAATACTTTGATAATTTTTAAAATATTTTTCAAATTTGAAAAACTTAAAATCAAAACAATTTTTTTTCATTTTTGCTTTTTAAACAGTGGGATAAAAGTGAGAAGCAAAGTATTAAAAAATTGTAAGAAAAAAAATATCTATTTTTAGCATAAAATTTATTTAGAAAAAAATTAAAGTTGAATTAAAAATCAAACTTGATGATATGTTAAATATCTACTAAACACTACTACTGAATTTGAAACTGGAAAAATTAAACATTTAAGATACATTTACAATTGGTATTGAATTGAATACAAAAATTCTATTATCATTGTCAAACAATTTTAAATAATTTTCTTATTTTACTATTACTTAAATTAAAATCCTGTCATTTGTTAATATTTATGAATCTGTACAATGGTAAAATGGGTTCTGTAAAATCCTTTCTAGTGGTTGATTGAATTTATTGAGAAAAACAAAATCTGTAAAAATTAAAAACTAAAAAAAATATAGATTGAGTCGTGTACGCCTCTACCTTAGTGCAGAATTTTCATCAGGTAAATTTTTTCTTTTAAAAAAGCTCGATATAAGCATGAGTACACAAAAATGCAAATGGTGACATGAGATAATATTACCGAGATGACAATTTTCTAACATCTAATCTCACCTAAAACCATTTCAATAACAATTTTTTTTTCCATTCAAGCAATATATCAACAACAAACTCTAATGAAAACTCTAAATATATGAATACATTTAATTTATCAATTTTTTTTTCAAAAGGCAATATTTTGAATTTTCTTTCTAATATAAGTTTTGAAAAAGATAATAATTCATTAACATCACAATTCTATAATTTTGGACAAGTCCAAAACCGAAATAAAAAAAAAGAAAAAAAAATTAATTGTAAAAATATTTAGTGAATAAACAAGCCAATTTGTATCATTTGTTTAAAATTTTCTTTAGGAAAGTACAATCGAAGCAAACATTAAGATATTTCATCAAAAATAGTTTATATCTGAAATATAGAAGAATTAATTAATCAAAAAGTGCTACATCAACCACTAAATACTAAACTATAACCCTAAACAAAGCAACTTGACCCAAAAACCCCTACCATTTGCACACAAGTCTGCATTTAGAAGCTTTACAATGAAATTACAAATATTTATTTATTATTTATACATAATAATATAGCTTTACCAAAGGAGCAGCAAAACAATCGTTTGCAATTTTTTTTTTCTTTTTAAAAAAAGAAGATCAAAAAATGATGTTTTTTAAGAGGTACTTTTTTTTGCAGAATAAAAATGTCGCAGCAACATGTACGAAGAAAAACATTTTGTCTACAACTCTTTACTTAAATCTAAACTACACAACTACTGAATATAATAATAATAACAAAAAGAAAAAGCAAAAGAAAAAACAAAAAAAAAAAATACAACAATTTTTCTACTCCAAAAGACTGACAAACACACACCCATTGATTTCTTTCAATTTTCAAGAGTGAAGACAACAAAAAATGCACAAAGTTTCTACTTTCAGACATAAAAGTAACACAAGTGATGATAGATAATGAGTAAATCGTTAAGTCTTTTAAAAATTTTTTGTTAGTCCATCTTTTCAAAATTTCGTACCAAATTCCAAACTAAATTTCATTCAATAATTTCAACCATTTTTTGAGCAATGAAAAAATCTTTTTATCTAAAATTTTCCTAGTCACTGCATATGTGTGAAATAAAAACAGGAAAAACCCAAACAACACTTTTTTTGTTATTTTTCCTTAATTTTTTTTTTTCATTTTTTTTTGCGCTTTTATTCTCTGCATATTTAAACTGAGCAAAAAAGTCTCAAAAAGTCGACCAACAACAATAAGTTGCAACCAGTTCCTGTCTAGGACTGACTAAGTGCTAAACAAGTTTCCTAACGTAAACATTCGTCAGATGGTAGTGGTCTGCAAGGCGCTAACGATCCGTTGCCAAAGCTCTTTCTTGCATGTTTTAGCTCGACGAAGAGCTTGAAGAAATTCGTTAAACTGCACCATTCCTCCGGGTGTCATTTGAAAAGCCGCCCGAGCCGTACGAATAATGTTGACAAACTCGTCGTACTCGGGAGCTGTGAGATGGTACATTTTTAAATGAGTACATTGAATAAACCTAAAAAATTAAAAAATAAATAAATAAAAATTCAATAAAGAACACTCAAATTTAAAAAATTCGAATTATTACATCTGCTGACACTTCTGAACGAGAGGAGTCAGCACTGGAGATCGAAGATGTTGGAGTACATGAGCCGGATTGTTCCTAGCTAAATAATGAGCTGCTTCAAAAGCAATTTCTTGAAGCAAAAACGGACTTAAAACGCTATTCACGGTACATAAACAAAATTGTTGTACGTATGAAGTACCTAAAAAAATCAAAATAAATAAATTAAAATAAATTATCATTTACATTTCATTATCAAACATCACCTAATCTCTTAGCAATACCCAATAACCACTTAACATCATCACCATAAGGAGGGTTACGAGCATATTTGGCATTGGGTCGATCATCGTGCACTCGACGAGCCAAAGTTTCCATAGCCAACATGCCAACTCGATACGCTGACAACAGATAATTCAGTTGAGTCTGATTTATGTTGGACAACTGACCACGAACCTAAAAATATAAACAAAAATTATAAATCAAAAATAATTTTAAAAAAATCAAAATCGAAAACTGTAATACCTGAGCTTGTTGCTGAGATTGATTGACAATAGCTTGAGCGACGACAGGTAAGTTTTGAGTAGTTGGAATGACTGCAGGGCGCGTCGAATTATTCTGCACCGAAATTATCTGATTTGGATACACCTGAGTCGGTGGGGGTGGTTGAGAAGGACGCAAGTGAGAATTGCCCGCGGGTACTGTCGGATGAGCATAATACGTCGGTGGGGGTATTCCAAACGCGGGTTGCGACGCGTATGGAAACGGCGGTGCAATGTAAGCCGAATGATGAAGTGGGTGAATCGACAGGTGGGGTTGCGGACACGGATGCGGCGTAAAACTCGCCACATAATTATACGGCGAGTAAGGTACGTGTGGATGAATGGACGTGGCAATCGTGTACGGCACAGGAAGTGAGCAATGAACTTGAGGTAAGAGCGGAAGTCCCTCTTGGGAGAAGATGGGTTGCTCCTGTTGCAATAATGTCGGGTCCAACTCTGCAGGCGGATCTGGTGCAGGCGGCACAGGATCTGGTGTTTGACCCTCTGAATAAAGTTCAAACCAGCGTTTAGCCACGTCGAAAAGGACTTCGGGATACACGCCACCTCCTTTGGCAGCCCCTTCCACAGCAAGACATGCTCTTTCCAACATTGCAGTGCTCTGCTCTTTACATTGCAAAATCGCTCTTTGGATTTCGTTCGGATTCAACGCATGAGCGTGCGGTAGACACGACAGAGCTAACTCAGCTGCTGCTCGCACCATGTTTGGATCACGCCCCCTGGACGCGCGATCAGCTAAAGACGCAACTTCCGGTGGTGTTAAGTGCCCTTCCCATGTATCAATTAAAAAACTGATGGCTGCACTTCCAATTTCTGTCGCTTGACCTAAGTAAAATCAAAATTTTAATGAAATTAATTAGAAAATTGATTAAATTAAGCGAGATGAGTTAATTAATTACTTGTAATCCATGACACGTGAGAAGAATATGTTCTCGACAACCAGTTTGGAGAGACGCAATTGTGCAAACCAAGTGCGTAGAGCCCAATTTGAAAAGCGCACATGTGCAGTGCCCTGTGAGGACCTCGGTGATTTTGACTGGCTGACGGTTGAGTAAACAGTGACGTGCTACTGTTTCCTCCAGCTTTAGTGAGCACTGTTTTAGCCAATTCGAACATGAAATGAGCTGATGCTTCACTCGGTTGATTCGGTACCGTTGGATCAACTCTTCTCCCTTTAAATCTGTCAATAAAAAAATTAATAAAATTATTAAAAAAATTATTAATTTCACTAATTAATTAATTTGTCTTTAAAGTTCTCTTACAACCTCGTCGGTTTCACAGTCGTTGTAATATTTCTATTCACATTTTCGTTAATGAATTGACCGAATTTTGTAAAACTTAACGTTGGATTTTCGTTCTCCCTTATCTTAGGCCGCGTGTTTTTATCTCCAGAACTGCTCGATCCGAACGAATCGCTGCTCTTTCCACTACTCCCGCTATCACTGCCGGGTCCAACTGGCTTTGTCCAACCAGTTCGGCGAATTAAAGTGGGCGAGTTGTCGCTGGAGGTAGTTTCCGGTGCGCTGCTATCGATACTAGCCATTCCTGCTGAATGTTTCTTATGGGTACGTAAATTTGTGCAACGAAATTTCGCTTCCCACGCTTTATAATCTTCCTCCCATGTCGGACTCGATGTATCATCTCTCTGATCATCCACACATCTAAAATAAAAATTTTTAAAAAAAATCAAAGAATTAAAATTTTTTTCTTTTTTCGGTCTATATCAATCGAATTTTCACCTTAACCTATTAGCGTAACGTGTTGTTTCCTTAGCACGTGCACCACCACACGGTACAGTAGTGTTCGCATTAGCTGCAGCAGTTTCCGGTGAGACTGGGATGCAATTTTTCTCTTCGGCTGGGCCTAGAAATTAAAAATTACAAATGGAATCTTTGTGTCACTCAAATTAAATTTACCTAATACATTGACTGAACTAGATGTTGGTGCAGTAATTTCTGGTGTTGATCCTACCGTTTCTGTTTCGTTCTTTGAAGTTTGTGGCGTCAAATTGCGAATCGGAGCTGCTGGAGTCGGCTTACTAGTGATGTAGTAAGAACTGAGCGATGGAGCTTTGTACATTTGATGGATTTCTTTATCCAACAATTTATCCATAATCTAAAACATATAGAAAATAAATTTAAAATGTCAGTTTTTTCTTCATAAAAACTCAAATTGAATAAATTTCACCTTGGCTAATTTTTCTTGATCATCTTTATAATGCACCAAGAGAGTTAAAGCCAATTCCCCACGTTGTCTACGTGTTCCTTCACATAAAAGTGCATGTTCAGCTTCAGATACATTTGCCTTCAAACCCAACGCAGCGACAGCAGCTTCAAATCCGAGTAACTCGTCACTTGGCGATCTGAGATTGTTGCCACCTTTCGACGAATTGCCCAACAAGCACAAGGCATCGAAGATAAAACTGGCCAAGATGAGTGGGAGAAGCGCCTCGCCACGTGCTCGCAAAGTACCATTGCGTAAATGTTCTGCATATTCTCTTATAACGCGCAGCTCGGCTGCACCCAGAGGAATACGCTTTAATAGTGTGACCAGGTCTGACTCCTGATTGGCCAGTTTAACCTACAACAAAAAATATTCATTTAAACAGCTTGAAAATTAATTCAAATGAAAATTTCATTTCATCTCACCTCTAACGCTTTAGTAGATGCAGGAGGTCGTGCCAATTCCAAACCAAAAATACCGACTTTAAAGGCCAAGTAATAATGTTCTACATTTTCCGCCAAAACTGTGCAAAGGAACGCAGCTTTTGCCAAAGTTGCACTGGCCAAACAGCTGATTTGATGACTTGCAGGATTTACCTTCTACATAAAACAAAAATAAAACATTTTTTTTTAATTAATGAATTTAAGCAAAATATTTTTTTTCACCTTCTTTCGTTTTCCCTTTGTAGGTGGTGGTGGTAAATCGACCATCAAATTAGGTGGATTCGCCAAAAGTTCTTCCGCCAACTTCACTCCTAATTTGCACGCTTCGTGGGTATGTCCATGAGCGTGCAAAGCTTCAGCTCTAGAGAATAGTATCTGAAAATTCAAAAATTTCAAACAACAAAATCAATTCACGCAATTTCCTTTTTTCATCAACAAACATTTCCCAATTCACCTCTAGCGGATCCTCAATTTTTTTAATACCAGCAAAAATGCTATTCTCATCCTGTTTCTTCTCCTTCCCAACCCGATCTTGACCACCAACTTTATTCTTAGCAGAAGCTGATGATGAAGGATAAACTTGATAATCATCACTCGACTGCTGCGACTCCGAATTTTCGAATTTCGCCACCGTAGGATCTCTCCTTTCTCCAGCCGCACCTCGACTGGGCCTTTTACACGCCGATTCTGGGGCACTCGACCAATCAGAATCCACATCGTCCGGTGAAAGTTTCTCCGCACTTTCATTTTTATTCTTCGCAGGCGTCGAAGTAGTCGGACTCGCTTGTTCGTCGCCTTTATTCATCTTCCCCCCAGAGCTGTCGCCGTCGCCCTCTTCAACCGAATCCGAATCACGCGAATTATTCGTCGTTTCTAAACCCTCGTTGTCATTTTCGCAAAATCCTTCGCTGCTAACCGAGCTTCGATTGCTTTCATTTGCCATTGGTAAACACCCGCTCACTCCTCCGGTCAAAACGATGCGCAGCTCACGCGCAACTATACTATTATTCGTACGGCGATCGTGAGAAACTTCGACTGAACGACATCTTTTAGTTGAAGCGCCGACAATTTCGCAATTGATTACTACTGATGAAGCGGTTACTTCACGGCAGACATTTTCCTGTCCACGAAATGTTTTGTAGAGATAGGTGAATTTATTTGGACATTTATCAGAGTAAGCGATTCCTGGAATTGGATAATCGGACCAGTCAATCAAACAAGCTTCGATCGCCGGTTTGAAACCGGGGAATACTTCGATGTCTGATTTGCGAACTGAATTCCCACTATTACCAACTCCACCTCCTCTCGTCTTACAAACCTAAAATTTAAGGTAAATAAAAGAAATAAATTACATTAATAAATTGAAATTTTTATTTTAATTTAATTATCTAATAACCACTTTTTCAATAGTTTTCAAATGCCACTCCTTAAGTTGTGTGACCAAAAGTTGTCTTTCTTGAGGCGAGAGAGCAGGATTGAGAGCGGCTAATCTCCATAACACGACAATTTCATCACACAAACTCGAGCACGCGTGCTTCGAAGGATGCGAGTTGCTATTTACGTTATTTCTTCCTCCGTGACCCGAACTGCTGTTGTGAAGCGAAACTTTTGTGTAAAACCACCAAATCAAAATCTAAAAAAAAAAAACAATTTTAATTCAAATTCAAATAAAATTTTAATCAATTCATTAAAATACCTGTTCACACGCGAGACATTCTTCGGTTAGAATCTCCAACAGTGGTACAGCATTGCGATCACTTCTTCGCAACATCTCCCTAACTATCGACAACAAATTCCACATTCCTTCCGGTTCTCGACCACGCAGAGGTCTCAAAAGACTCGACCATTCTGCCGCAGCCGGTGGCGCCGTTGAAGAGAGGTAGTTAACATCACTAAAAACGATAGGCGACGGCACGCAAAACTTAATCAAAATTTTACGAATGTTTTCGTGCAATGTGGCTTCGTCCAGGCACCATGTGGTTTGTTCGCTCGCAGATGCTCCAGCTGTGGGATCTGTATAAAGCATTTAATTTTAGTTATAACCCACTAACTCGTTTTAGATAAATTCCACTCGCCTGGAGCTCCGCACACCGTGTTGATCGCAGTTTGTTGACATGACAACAATTCATCAAGCAGTCTCTGTGCTGTAGGTAAGATCTGAAAAATATTTACGTCGACCTTAATTCATTTATTTTCAATTCATTTCTTTTATTATTTATTATTGATATTTTTATGTTGATTTTTTATTTTATTTTACTTGTTGTGGTAATTCACTGATAAGGTACTGAGCAAATTTCTGCAGCTGGTCTCTATGAAGGCGTGAAAGGGATTCAGAAACAGGTGCACGAAGACACACCTGGTTGGGCTTCAATAAGGAAATTTGAAAAAAAAAAGAAAAGGTTAATAAATCATATGCTAAATGGTGTTGATGTTATTATTTACCAAATGAATCCTATGGAGGCACACAGCAACAACGTGAGAACACCAAGATGCAGTACTTGTACATGTGCAGTTGCAGGATGTAATACGCCGCCGATCAAATGTAATAGCAACATTATATGAACCTTTGGTTTGAGTTATAGTTTGTGGTGGTGTCACTGTAGCACTCAAGTGAAATCCTAATTTGAAAAAAAAAATAAAATTAAATAAAATCCAAAAGAAAATTCAAAAAACTTAAAAAAAATTCAAAAAAAGCAAATTAGACAAAGAAATTTAAAACTAAAAAAGAGAAAAGATTGAAATTGATTAAATTGTTCTTCTTTTACAATTAAAATTTAAAAAAAAACATTGCTTTTAATTTTTTTATTAAATTCTTAAAAAAAATTTAAAATAACATGAAATTTTTAAAATAAAATTAAAATCCTGGAGGTTTTTATTGATCGAGTTAACTTGTCAATTATCTTGATAATTAATAAATTAACTTAATTAACTTGATTTTTTATTGTTTAGGCAATTTACGATGGTCAATGTGTATGGCTATTGTAAATTGTATCTACAGTTATCACCCTCATCACTGTTTTCCAAAAATTGAGATTAAATCATAAATAAAAATATGTGTTTTTATTTTTATTAATTAAAATTAAAATTAAAACCACTTAAAATCAACCAAAATTTACCAATTTGTAATGGATCTTTAACCGCTCTAACCCGAAATAACTGTTCTCCCTTTTGAAACTCATCCGCGCTGCCATTTGCCAAACAAGAATACAATCTATAAATAAAAGAAAAAAAGAAAAAAAAAATTAAAATAAAATAAATATAAAATTGACAAAAGAAAACAACAGGATATTAACAATGAATCATAATTACCTAATGTCTTCTTCATTTTCCGGGAAACTCCAAAATGCAATTCGTAGTTGTAATTGCTCCGGAACTGGAGGGAACACATGCTCGACTACCTCAAAAGGAATGTGGCACGCCACCTCCCTCGCTGCCAATTCGACCAAAGGCAGGACAACACCTTCTGAAATTAAATTCAAAAAAATTTAATTAAAATATCTAAAAATGCAAATATTTTCTTAATTCAACTTTGTTACTACTAGTCATCATAGCAACCAATAAATAAATACACTTTCGCTTCGCTTCACTAAAAAATTGATTTTTTTTTTCATTTTTTTTTTATTTTTTATTATTTTTTCATATCTCAGATTAAAAACCCGCTAACAGACAAGTCACAAGGGACCTTGAACCAGGTGATGTTTTGCCCCTAAGGTATAACGGGGTGGAGAAAACAGACAGGCGAAAAATATAATTCATCTTTATGCATTAAATATTTAAGAAATAATAAAAAATAAAATAATTTTTATCCTTAAGAAATAAATATTTTGAAAAATGAGATAAAAGGCGTTAAAAATTGATTTATTCTTGTTTTTAAATGAAAAATTGATATTTTAATAAATTTTCCTTCGATATTTTTCATTTGTCTTTGTTCTGTCAAAGGGGTTTTGTAAATGTGATGTTGTGTTTATAGTTTACAGCAGGTGAGAAAGAAAAATGGCGGGAGAGTTGGCAAACCTGAAAAACATACTACTCAGCTGTATGCAAATGAATTAGGGACCAGGTGGACACCAAACTAACTCAGCTGTGCAACAAACTCAAGGTGCAAACCCCAGCTGCACGTGCATCATAATAGAAACTCCTTGTCACCTAGCAACAACACATCATTCTCATTTTGCACCAAAATTAACACAAATAAACACATTTTATCAATATCACCAATTTAATTAGCCACAAATTCAAACAAAACCCATCAAATTTTAACACAATTAATCTATTTTTTTATCATTCTAATCAATTTAATCATTCATCAGATTAAAAAATCAACTAGATCAATTCCAATCATTAAAAAAAAAACATTTTTTTCATTTGAATTTCACCAAAATTTACCAAAAATCGACAAAAAAAATCAAAATAAGCCTAAACGTAAATTTCACCAAAATTAAGCTTAAATATCGATACAATAACGGTACAAATGACATCCTCATTTACCTTCACGACTTCTCTCGTAGGGTAATTGTCCTCCAATCCTGCTGTCATTATTATTATTATTATTATTTTGACTGTTATTTAGTTGTTTTTTCCATCCTCTCCAGTTATTACACAGCGATTCGGGCTCGCTGATCCAACTACACAACGAATCCTCTTCGAACCGATCGCTGTCCTCGAACGAGAAACGATCGCCTTCTTCCCAATCGAACATCGAATTTACCTCGTATGATTCCCGTGTCGAAAGATTTTTTTTCTAACAAAACTCTACTCAGCGATTCGAGGGCCCGTTGTTCACCTCCCCGCGATTCTTCGCCTGATGCCAGTCAATGGCCTCCACTATCGAGGCACAAGTTAGAGCCGCTGCTGCTGGTTGGGCTGAGCTAAAATCTGCATAGCTTCTCCTTCGCTTTAGATGTCGTTTCGTTCTAATTCAATCATCTTCATTAACACGCTCGCAATGTTGAATCTCGACTGTGCATAGTGAGTCCAATAATCTTTGCGTGTCAACAACCTCCAAGGTTGCCGATTTCTCTTTCTTCTTAGGGCATATTCATGCACGGGGAGGATCTCCACAATTACTATTCGAGATTAGTTCTTCGCTTGCTTCGATCCTGTTAGTTGTTATTAACAGGACAAATCCTTTTGGTTTTGTTTTTTAATTTGTTCAATAGAGGGCGCTTAATCTCGTTCTTTTCCGTTTTGATACGAGGAAGATTCTCAGGCGTTGTTTCCGGTGAGGATAAAATTCTCTTTTTTTAATCCGTATCCATCAGGTAGTGTAATTAAATTTGTAAAAATTATTTTAATTTAGTTTTGTAGAAAATGGCTCCGCGTAAAGGAAAAGCTCAACAGGAACAACCTGTGGTTGCATTAGGCCCACAAGCTTTGGAAGGAGAAGATGTGTTCGGCGTGGCACACATTTTTGCGAGTTTTAATGATACTTTCGTGCATGTTACGGATTTATCTGGCCGGTATGTTTAATAAGATTTAAAATTTTATTATTTCGATCATTAAAAATTTTAATTAGCAATATAAAATGAAAACTTAATCAATATTTAGAGAAACCATTGCTCGTGTCACCGGCGGCATGAAAGTTAAAGCTGATCGTGATGAAGCATCTCCATACGCTGCTATGCTAGCTGCTCAAGATGTTGCAGAGAAATGTAAAACAATCGGCATCACTGCTTTACACATTAAATTAAGGGCCACTGGTGGAAACAAGTGAGAAATTAAAAAATAAAACAGTGATGGGAGGTTAATGACTTTTATTTTTTATTTTGTATAGGACAAAAACTCCAGGACCTGGTGCACAATCAGCTCTCCGTGCTTTGGCTCGAACAGGAATGCGAATTGGAAGAATTGGTTTGTTTATTTTATTATATTATGTAAAAGAAAATTATTAATTATATCTACATTTTATTTCAGAGGATGTAACTCCCATTCCATCTGATTCAACACGAAGAAAGGGAGGTCGCAGAGGTCGTCGTTTGTAGATTAATTTCAATAAATTTAAATTGGAAATAATAACAAATAAAAAAATGAATAAAATTATTGAAGTGTCTTTTCATTTATTTTAAATGAATTGTCAATTGCTAATAACTACACCACAGCTGAAAAGTACCTGGACAAGATTTAAAAAAGTATAAAGTGCTATAAATTTTAAATTAAAATTAAAGTTGTTTATTTGATTAAAGGGCATGTAGGAAATTTTCACAGGTTAAGAGTGACAAATGCAGTAATTTGTACATAGAAATAGTAAAAATTTCTACAAAATATGAAAGAATTTGATCGCGTGTTATTGGATGCTCCATGCAGTGACATCCGTGTTGTTTCAAAGGATGCCATCAGTAGAAAATAAAGAGTATGTAAAATTTTGTCCCATTTAAACAGGTTTTGCAACCAAATATTCATTCATCTTGTTTGTTTATTTTTAGGATGAAAAAGACATTTTACATTGCAGCCTTTGCAAAAAGAATTAATCTTAGCTGCCAAGTTGATTCTACTTGTTCAATACTTCTAGGGAATTAATATAATGATGTGATTTTGACTGTTATGAAAAATTTCATGTCAAGTGGAAGAAAACGAAGGTGTAATTGACAGAAAGAAATGTTGAAGTTGTGAAAACCAGACTTCAAATATGTTAATGGATTTCAAAGGTTAGATAATTATTTGAATATATTTTCTCATTATTTGTATTGATTTACTTGTTTTAAATTAGATATCGCGACCACGAATTTCATGTTTCTTTTTCACTTTCTAAAAGAATATACGAGGGCTGTTTTTTTTTCAACCTCCGATGGGCTATAAAAAAAAGACAAATTTACATAACATAATACTTTTATT
>JAQFZN010000983.1:0-20189 GCA_034687075.1 Geophilus carpophagus | reverse complement strand
TGATGATCTTTTGGAAAAGATTGAAAAGGCCTTAAACTAATGATGAATGTAAAAATACATGTGGTAAAAGCCATAATTAAAGTAATAACATAACCTTGAAAACACATGTTTAAAAAGTAATAATCTAAAACACAAATCATGCATCACTAAAGGAGTCAGTTATTAAATGTTCCATATTGAAGTATGATTGGTGCTTTATTATTTATTGCTCGGTATTCTCGTCCGGACATATTGTTTGCAGTGGTAACTTTAGCTAAATATTGCAATAATTATACACTTGAAGCTTGGAAAAGTGTTTTGCATGTATGGAATTACTTGCAAACAACAATTGACTATGGTATATGTTTAACTAATGATGGATACCAAGATTTCTTAGCTTATGTAGATGCTTCATGGGCGAGTGACATAGACACTCGACGGTCCATAACTGGTTACATACTAATGATTGGAAATTCACCTCTTTTATAGAGATCTGTACGCCAAAGTCTGGTTGCACTTTCCACCATGGAAAGCAAGTTAATTGCAGCAGTTGAGATGTGTGAAGAATTAATATGGTTGAACTGTTTCATTTCTGAGTGCAAATTACCTTTTTTTATCCCACACAATAAATTCTTGTTACTGGTTTATAACATTCATATTATGGTGGACAATTCAAGAACCAAATACTTGGACCTGCGTATACAATTCTTAAGAAAACATTTTAATTCAGGGTTGTTTGATGTAAAGTATGTCTCGACTAAACATAATTTGGCTGATATATTCACCAAACCTTTATCAAAACAATGCTTATGTGATTTAATTAATTATATTAATTAGTTTCCTTTTGTTTATGTATTATTATAATCAAGTGTATTATATATATATATATATATTTTTTTTGAAATTGTATAAATTTAATGAAATGGGGCAGAATATGTAGTTCTATTTTGCTTAAATTTATATTTTGTATGGTACTTATGGGCTACAGTAGATGTGATCACATGACTTGGTCTTATGACTTGGCCACATTACTTTCTCCAAACTGAATAAAAGTGTTGTTCACTTCTGATAGTGTGCCTGCAGTTAGCAGACATACTAATTCTAACTCTGCCTCCTTTTATTTTCTGGCTTTTTTATGTTAACAAGTCACTACGGAAAACAACACTCTGGCTGCACCGTAATATTTCTCGCCATCACTAATGACCACAGGTCCTGTGCAAGAGCAGTGGGACTTGGGGATCTGGGACTTCCCAAATGATTAATTGCCGCAATGGCCAAAAAATTTTCAAGACGCATCGTGACAATGGCATCTTTAACAGATGCAGCAAAGGATTTCAGTTCCAAAAAAGCCGCCAAAAGTTTGAGCTCATTAATGTGACACTTGTGTAAAGCTGGAGTCCAATTGTCACCAATTTGGACTCCATTCAAGTAAGCCCCTCATCCCTGACAAGACGCATCAGTGTTAATTGTCATCACAGTAGGTTTGGGTGTTAAGGATCTCAAGTTGCAACCATCCAAGTTGCTCAATCACCAGCTAAGCTCTGCACGAGCTTCTTTATTCAAATAGCAAACTGAGTGATATGACCTAAACCTCAAATCCATTGTCTTAAGGACTTGCAAACCTCTGTAATGCAGAGGAGCCAAGGAGATTGCAATTGTAGTTGCGTTTAATTTTACAATAATAGTTGCCTGTTCGCGAACTGATGGGTGGTCACATGCGAGAATGTTTCTAATGGCTCTCTTAATATTGGCGATTCTGTTTGATGAGACAGAAACTGAAAAATTGGCCAAATTAAGAGAGAAACCCAGAAAAGTGAGACAGATAGTGGGTTCCAGGATGCAATTTTCAGGTTGCACCTGAAAACCTAAAGCTCGAAATAAAGAGATCATAAGATCTTGTAGACAGGATAAGTGGCCCCTTTTAGTAGCCTTTTTGAGACCTCCTCAATCAAGTCCTCTGAAAAGCTTGCTATAGCAGGTTTTTCCTGAAACAGAGTTTCAATAAAAGGGATCTCATATCTGGTCACCGTAATGAGGACCTATTGGTCATTTGTCAGCAACTTCCAAGTTTCCAGGAAATATGGAAGGCGACCAGTAAAGGGAATGTCAGAGGGCACCTCGAACTTACTCAAAAATTCAGTTACTTTTTGTAGAGACAGCTGTCCTTCCCCGTCCATGTTTTAAATGGGGGGGCGGCTTGAAAGGTCTTTTTGTCCCTAAAATAGGACCTAAAGGGACGGTTCCAACAGCGGCTATGATCGCTTTGCCGGTTTTGCCTGTTGTAACGGTTTCTCGATCTAAAAGCCCTGCGATTGCTGTCTTGTTTCTGTGCAGGTGCCTGATCAGGTTGTTTGTGGGCCTTATTGAAATTTTCAAATTTGTCTACGTCTTTGTTGTACATTTCATAGAACTTCTGATTGAACAGAGTTCCATGGTGTTGTTCTTTAAACACATCCAGGGTGTCCTTGCTTAGTCCTGCTGCAGCCACAATGATAAGCTGCCACTGCTCATTATCCACTAATTTATTGGCAAAGATCATCGAAGCCTTCATGGCTCTTAGGATTTCATATTTCGACATAGTTTCCCCCATGAAGAAGGCATCAAATACATTGGCGCTGACAGCCATGGATTTCAGCAGTTTATTGCTCAGATTTGCTAAGAACTTCTCTCTGGCTGGTGCATGCAAGCTTTTGTTTGTGTCCAGACAGCGTTTAACGTTCTCGTTGATGGTCTGCCTCTGCATGTGAAATACAGGTCAAATCTCATTATAACGAACTCGCTTAATGCGAATTCCTCATTACTACGAATTTATTTAAAAATTTGGTTGGATTCCTATAGATTTAATGCTAAAAATACCTCAATATAGCAAATTTTCGTTTTAACAAATTATTTGTTAGTAGGAATTGTTTATTGTGACAGGAAGTGACCATCTCTCAATATAAGACCAACTGGAAGTGACTACCTCTCGATACAAGCAATTTATGCAGAAAGATGGTGACTCAACAACCAAGTTAGTATATTTTGAATACTTTATTTGAATTTTTTTAGCTAATTTGTTTTGAATTCTTTATTACAGAATCTCGTAAATCACTTCCATTATCTTTGAAAGTCGAAATAATTAAAAAAGTGGATTCAAAAGTCCAAAAATCAATTGCCGCAAAAACATTCCAAGAAATTCATTATCAATCCTTTTAAAGCAACGTGAAAAAATTCTTCAAGAATTCAACTGTCAAAACAAACCAAATTCAAGAAAAAGGTTTAGAAATGACAAATATGAAGATATTGAAAGTGCAGTAATGATTTGGTTTAATCAAACCAGAAATAAAAACATTCTTTTTTCTGGTCAAATGCTGCAAGAAAAAGCAAAACCATTTGCTTTAAATTTTGGACGCAATGAATTTACGGCAAGTGCTGGTTGGTTACAATGTTTTAAAACCAGAAATAATATTGCAAGCAAGTTAATAATGGGAGAAGCTGCTGCTGTTGATGACGAGATGATTCACGAATGGATAAATCGTAACAAAGATAAAATTAAACAATATAAAAGTTCAAATATTTTTAACATGGATGAATCGGCCTTTTTTTTCGATTATTACCACATCGCACACTAGCTTATAAAGATGAAACTTGCAGTGGAGGAAAATGTAATAAAGAACGCCTTACTGTATTATTTGCGTTAACAACAGTGAAAAATTACGTCCTTTAGTAATCGGAAAATCAAAAAACTCACATTGTTTTAAATATGTGAAATCAGTTCCTGTGGAATATAAGAATAACACCAAAGCATGTATGACTAATTATATTTTTTCTGAATATCTTCAGAAATTAAACCAAACAATGGTTAAAAATAACCGCAACATTTTAATGTTATTTGATAATTGTTCAGCTCACCAATTATCAGTTTCTTTAAGCAATATTCAACTTTCATTTTTTCTACCAAATGCCACTTCTGTAATTCAACCCCTTGACCAAGGTATTATTCGAACAGCAAAGTGTGCATACCGGAAATGTTTAATCCAAAAAATTATTTTTAATATTGAAAATAATATACTAAAGAAAATTGATGTTTTGGATGCTGTTAAGATGATTGCTGCAACTTGGAAATCAGTAACAAAGCAAGTGGTTGAAAATTGCTTTAGAAAAGCTGGACTTACATTTGATGAAAATATAGTTAATGTAGCTAATGGAGAACAAAATGAAGATCTAGAATTTCAGTAATTATGGCACAGAATGGAAATTGAAGAAATCAGTGTTACTGATTACATTGATGTGGATGAAAACTTAGAATGTAATTACCCAATGACAGATGAAGTTATTTCTTTACAAGTCCAAGAGATCACACCAGTAGAAGAAGCACTCAGCTCTGAAGAAGACATAACTAATGAGAATACTCCAATTTCCCCATCTACTTTAATGCAAAATATTAATTGCATAAAAAAATATCTTAATTCATTAGATAATACACCAGATGATATCTACTTTTCTATCAATAATGTGGAAAATTTTATCCTTTGCCAAAACATTGAAAAAAAACAACTTAGAATTACTGATTATTTTGAGATACCTCAAGATTCAATGTGATAATATTAGCTACAAGATTAAAATGTGATATTAATGTGATAAAAAATTATATTAATGTGCTAAAAAATATAGGTTTAATGTGATAATAAATATGATTTTAATATGATAAAAAATATTATTTTAATGTGAAGGGACAAAATTTGTGAGTCCCTTTGAGTTCATTATAACGAGGTTTGACCTGTACCTGCTTCACTGGTTTGAGATACAGGGTCCTAAGCTTGCGCAGCTTGGACTTTGACACCTTCTTATTCAGGTGTTTTACGATGGTTGCTGCTGTGTCTTTTGAGAGGATGAGCTTTTCGTGCTTCGAATCGCTCCTACTGCTAGCTGATGAGGAATCAGCATCCGAGCTAGATTGGGAAGACGAGTCCCTGTGCTTTCTTTTGAATTTGTTCTTTTTTTGGATTTGCTCTTTTTTTTTCTGTGTCTTCTCTTAAGGAGAGGAGAACAACTCGCAATGTTTGAAGAGCTTGAAAAATCCAATTCATTCTCATAATCATTTTTTAAGGAAAAGAGCAGTTAAATATGCTTGAAAAACCAAAAAAAAACCATAAAAACAAGAACATCTCCTGGCTTAATCCGGATTACATCAAAAAACAGAAGGGACCTCTGTTCAACTTTGGCAGACCAAAGGAACAAGAAGGGTTTTTTAGAATGGGAAGATTGCCAATCTCGAGAAACTGAGTTCTTAGTTTCTCTTGGATAGAAGGACTGAACACGCAATTCAGCCTAAAATCAAAAAACGCAAGTCAAGTGGTGTTTGCATTCTGCAAAAGTTAGTTTCCAAACCACTGGATAGAGTTGGTGACTCTAACTTGACAGTTTACCGACAAAGTGTGATTTTTGGGTGGACTAAAGTCAACTTAAATGGAAGATCTGAACAACAGGGGCTGAGGCCTCCTTTGACGGTCACCAGCAGCTGCTTCTTAGTCTCTGGATGAACTCAATCGGAGCAGACGGGACTAAGCATGGAAGCAGTGCTTGCAAAAAAACTTAAAATTGCCATTATCAAGAGGGCAAAAGTTGCACTGAAAAGGGACAACAAGGTGATGGTCAGACAACGTGTGACCACCAGAATTATAACTCTCATCTCTACTCTAAGAACAGGCTAATGACAGAAAAGAGGAGAAGATGATTTACTTAACTTACCCAATTATCTCCTGAAAAATCTTGTGCATTTGAATTGTTAATATCCCCTGTTCAGATGGAACAAATTATCTTTAAATTAGCATTGAGAATATCAGAAAACTGTGGACACGTGTGCATGGTTTGACAGTAAAGATTAAACTGCAGGCAAACTGGAACCAGAAGTGCATATATATGCAAATTAGTGCCCCTGGCAGGAGCTTTGGAGATACTGTAAATTAAGACAGATTGATAGACAATCCATAAGTTAACAACATTTCTATACGAAATGTAGTGCAACTGATGGTGCTAGAAATATGTGTGGAACAGGGAAAGGATTGATTAGACATATTTTTAAGGCTTGTGAAGAAGCTAAATGTTCAAAACCTTTAGTAATTCATTGCATTATTCATCAATAGGTTCTTTGTGGGAAACACCTCAATTTGTCATGTGTTATTCAACCAGTTGTGTCAGCAGTTAACCTTATTTGGTCTCGTGGACTTTACCATTGTCAGTATTGTGATTTTTATTAGATATTGAAACCAAATATCCTGATTTGCCATACCATACAGCAGTTCAATGGTTCAGCAATGGAAAAGACTTATTGAGATTTTTTGAACTGAGAGATGTAATAGAAATTTTTCTAAATGAGAAAAACTGCTCACAACCACTGTTATCGAACAATGAATGGCTATGGAAATCAGCATTTGCTACAGACATTGTGGGATATCTTAATAAATGTAACTTAAAATTTTAGGGAAAAACAGTGCTCATATGTGAAATGTATTCTATTGTAAAGTCATATTGTCAAAAATTTGCATTGTTTGAAACACAAATTGCATTAAACAATTTTGACCATTTTCCATGCTGTAAAAAATTTAAGATGCTAGCAAAATTTCCATTTCCAAAAAAATTTGCAGCAGATATATTTTCTGAACATAAACTACAGTTAGAACAGCGTTTTTTAAATCTTGATGCATGTGCATAAGATATTTCTATATTTCATAATCCATTTTACTGTACAATTGAGAAGCTTTCGTCAAACCTTCAATTGGAAGTGATTGATCAGCAAAATGATTATATGCTAAAATGATGTTTAAAAAAATTGATCTAACACAATTTTATAAATATCTTTCAGAGAATGAATACAGTCAATTAAAGTCATATGCACAGCGATTTATATCTTTATTTGAGAGTACATACTAATATGAAAAGACATTTTCAAAAATGAAGTATGTAAAATCACAATACAGATTATTATTAACAGATGATTATTTGCAAACAACTTTAATGATAGAAAGTACTAACTTTGAAATATTATCTCAGAAAAAAAAACCACATTCATCACATTAGTTTATTAATAAATAGAAATAGTTAATTTGTTATTTTGTAAAAAGAAACAAAATATGTATAAATGTTATGTAAAAATAATAATAAATATTTGAATTTGTTTGCTACCTGGCACACCGAGCCTAAAAGTTTTACAATCTGGCCCTTTCTAAAAATAACCATTGTTTAAGTCCATTTAGTGAGTATATTAGTTTGCACTACTTATGTTTCTCTCCTTTTTTTTGAAATGCTTTAAGTTGTAGCATGTATACCTCTTCATGTAGATCCCATTGTATATAGGCTAATTTACATAAATATGGTGGACATGCATTTTGTGTTGTGCAACACATGCCAGTAATGTTCGTATAGTGCTGAGTCTGACCACAGGTGCATGTGTGTCATAGTAGACAACTCCTTTAGTTTGAGTAAATTCCCTGGCCACCAAGTGGCTTTGCATTTTGCTACACTGCTGTTGGAATTTCTTTTGGTCTTGAAAACTCATTTGTTACTTGTGAGAATTGGAATCAGTTGAGCCAGGACACAAGTTAAGGATTAAATAAGAAGATGATATGTTTATTCCACAGACTTATATGAAATAGTACATATACAGATTGACTTTCTAGATGTGCTCCTTCAGCATGTGTGCATCCTTGTGCTCATATATATACGCTCCTTATGACGTCACATGATGGACGTTTTTTAATCATACTCATTATTCAAG
Organism: Geophilus carpophagus; assembly: GCA_034687075.1. NCBI lineage: Eukaryota > Metazoa > Arthropoda > Chilopoda > Geophilomorpha > Geophilidae > Geophilus > Geophilus carpophagus. Next base: position 12,454 of record JAQFZN010000983.1, on the reverse strand, counting down.
CACTTAGCCGTGGCACACGACCTGCATGCGGGCTTTACATCCTGTCAATCATAATAACACAAAACAATGCAATAAGGTAACAATAATACAATACACTATTATAATATCTTAAATCTTAACATCCTTTATAATAATATTCTTAACATTATTCCCCTCATTAATATAATGTTCATAATTCCAAATCCTGCATAAATAGTTCAATTAAATCTTTCATCATTTTCCCGGATACAGTCTTCATAAGAATGTCGGCTGGATTCCGGTTTCCTTTTATATAATCTAAAACGATATTATAAGTTAATAAACTATGTTTACAAAAGTTTACACGTCTTGACAAATATTTTGTTCTTAACTTCTGACAACCTTCCTTCATCATTTTAATTAAGTTCATACTATCAGTATGTATCACCTTTTTTACATTATCAGTGTTTAACAGTTCATCATACATATCATTTAGCTATAGGACCTTTTTAGTTAGTTCAGTTAAAGCGTCAAGTTCTGCTTCAGTGAAACTCATGCAAACGATTCCCTGTTTTTTGCTCCTTCAATTGATCAAACAATTGCCCGTCATTATCAAATACCCATTAAAACTTCTACTATTGATGGTTCCGTCTTGCAAAGCATCCGAGCAACCTTCAATCTAAAATTGTTCAGATCTCCTATATCTAAGTTCTAGTCTAATGGTCCCTTTAAGATATCTTAACACTCTTTTCAACCCTTCATAATGCATAACCCTGGGTTCTGAGTTGTATCTGGCTAAGTTGCTGAGTGTGTGGGCAATATCAGGTCATGTATATACAGCAAGATATTGTAATGATCCTATCAGCTGCTGGTATTCATTCCTATCAAATTCAGTAGTATCCTCACATTCGTCTATATTTTGATTGACATCACTCACTCTTTTGGAGGGGTTGGAATCTAACATTTCATATATCGCATTAATAAATTTCTAATATAGGCACTCTGTGTTAATATTATGCCATCCTCATCATAATTCAATTCCATCTCCAATATTTGGTTAGGTCTAATCTTAGTTGATAATATCAAGTCTTTTTTAATTAATCCTATCATTCTGCTTTCTAATTCATTGCAATTGGTCACGGTTGTGCAATCATGAACATGCACGCTCATAAATACCCAATTATCATTCTCTCTCTTAAAATATATACATTCATCATCTTGAGATTTATTAAAACTTATTCCTATTAAAATCTTGTTCAAATACTCGTGCCAATTCCGGCCAGATTGTTTGAGCCCATATATTGACCAGTTCAGCTTACAAGCTTTATTAGTGTTACCTTCAAATCCAGGTGGAGGCTTCATCCATATGTCCTCCTTCAACCTACCATTCAAATAGGCAGTGTTCACATCATGCAATCTAATAGTAGCGCCATATTGGACCGCTACCGCAATCAAGAAACAGATTAATTCAATACGAGCAACAAGCAAAAAAGTTTTGTCATATGTCTCCCCTGGTCGTTGCGAGCATCCGACTGCAACAAGTCGAGCCTTGTATTGCTCAATTTCCACATTTATGGCGGTCTTGATCTTGTAAACCCACTTGGACTTAATAGTCCTCATTTTCTTTGGTAATGGTTTATTATTCTATACCTTTAATCTTTGCATATCTTTTAATTCATCCTTTATAGCATCAAGCCATTGCTCCCTCTGAGGGCTATTCATAGCTTCATCATAAATTTTAGGTTCAATAATGTCATTAGGAAATAGTAGTTGATTCCTAAGCCTCTGAGAACGTCGCACACCTGTGCGGACTAAAGTGTCCTCATTTTCCTCTCCCTGCAATTGATCCCTTAATCGGTTCACAGCCTGAGTTGATCCTCTCCTTCTACCTCGACCTTGAGGTCGCATTCTGTTATCATCTGCGTCATGTAATGGATGGTGCTCATCACCTCTAATGATGGGTTCCCCTCTAGGTTGGAATTCTTCATTGTCTTTATTCATTCCCTCATTAAGTCTCAGATCCAAAGTGATGACCCCCTGGCCATCATCTTCTTCCTCGGAAATGTCAATTTCCGATCCTAAAATAAGGTCGTCACTTTCCAGACCTGTGTCTGAATCTGTGACATTATCATAACCTTGATCATAAAAGTCATCTTTATCCTTATTATCATCTAAATTGTCATCCTGTTCTAAAGTATCATTTAAATAAATAAAACCTAATTTATCTTCAATAAATTCAACGTTATAATATTCTTTTATGTTCCTAGTGTCGGGCATAAGGATCCTATATCCTTTTTAATTGAATGCGTATCCGACAAATATGCCCAGTTCCCCTCTCGGGAGAACTTTTCTGTGCTTTGTGTGCACAATGGCAACACAACCATAACGACGTAAATAATTTATACTGGGAACATGTCCAGTCCATACACTATCAGGAGTATTATCATGAATTTTCGTGTATGTCAAATTCTTAATTCTAGTTGCGCAATGCAACGCCTCCTCCCAATACACCTGTGGTAATTGAGTGTTTATCATTAATGTCCTTACTATTTTTATAAGTTCCTGATTACTCTTTACTGCTATTCCATTCATTTGGGGAGTGTAGGGCACTGTAAGTTCGTGTTTAATGCCCCTCCTTAGTAGGTACTCTTTTAAAGTTTTGTTTACAAATTCCCCACCATTATTCGATCTCAACCTTTTAACACTATTTTCTGTTTGTTTTTCTATCATAACTAAGTGTTGTTTCAATAATTTAGGAATTTCAGATTTTTTCTTCATAAGAGCAGTAAATATTTTTCTACTAAAGTCATCAACAATTACTAATATGTATTGTTTGTCATCATATGTTGTGGGATCAAAAGGTCCCATCACTTTTCCTTAAATTTAAAATTTCTATTCTTAATTTTTTCCATTTCTTTTACTAGTTCTTTATCTTTCATAAGTTTAATTCTTGTCATATTAAGATGCCCTAATGTGGCATGCAATAATCCTAAATCATCAGTGGCAATGTGCGCACTTTCTTTTTCAAATTCAACTCTAGTGTTGACCAGATATTTGTCACCAATCCTTTGACCTTTCATTAAATAATCAAATATTTTTAAAATGCAATCCTCTCTTTTGATTATAAACACTTTTTCCTTCAAAAATATACATATATATCTTCTTTTTGTTATGCGAGGTACAGATAACAAGTTTTCATCACATTCAGTTACTATATGTACTTTATTCAGATCTGTGATTTTCTTTTTATGACTTAATGTCAAATTTCCTATGCCTTTGGTATACACCGGTTTACTGGCTGTATATATCTTTTTTTGTGTTTTAATCATTTTATTTATGAAATCCATTCGGTTTGTAATGTGGTTCGTCGCCCCGAATCTACATTCCATTCAATTATCAACGAATCATTCTTATGACTAAAATATTTTACATTTGTACCTTTACAATCTTATCTTAATAAAGTATTAGAATAATTATTCCCTACCAAAGTTTTGGCGTCTTCATATAAGCTGACTTCAGATTCATTATTTGTAGTGGCCCAATCTTCTCCATCTGATGTCCAATCATCTTCCTTATCGACTTGTTGTTGTTCCTTCTGTTCATTTTCATCCTCTTCTTCTTTATCCTTGGTTTCTTTTCCTCCTATCTCCTCCTTCACAATCATAGCTTTATTTTTATTTACATTAATATTATGCAATTTCCTTAAACAGTAAGCTTCGCACATTTCGCATGTGCATTCCTCTTTGTGATAGCAAGCTTCTTTGCATTCCTCCGTATTAGTCGTGCTCCTATCATCATCTGTCGGACTTTCTTCCTCCTGGGTTGGCAGGTCCTTGTATTGTTCGTGATGTCTCGCAATGGCCAACTGCGTTGTGTAATTCTCATATTTTGTCCCATTCACCTCCAATCGGACGAATCCTTTTACAATTTTTGAAACGTGTCGAATATCTTGCACACATCTGATTTCTCGCATTTTAAATATGATGAGATAGTCATTTTCGTCCAACATTTCATACTAAACGTCTTTCTTTCCACGTAATAAATATACATGTGAATGATCTTCCTTATATCCAACTTCAAATAAATCTTTTCGGTTTTTTTTTTATTATATCATAGTTGTGCAGGGATAATTAGTTTAATACATGCATTTTTAATTTTGATGTTTACATCACTCTTCACTGGTGTGGAATATTTTGGCATATCTTTATTATCAGATACTAGATTATCCGTTCTTATATCCTTATTTATCGTCTTATCTTCATTATTCAGAGTTAAGTTTTCTATATTTATTTCCTTGAGTATTGGTGCCGTAAATTTTGGCGTGTCATCATCATTTTCATCCAAATTCCATCTTTCAATTTCAGGACAGCGATCATTATTTCTTAATTCCTCCAATAAAGTTTCTTGCTTGTAACTTAAATTGTCATTTCTGTGTTCAGGCCTCCATTTTGGTTCATAAGCCTTAATTTCATCATCATCTTCCTTGAATATCGAACTTTTAAGTTTGTATTTCACCTCATTATTCGCGAGGATTTGCTTTACAACTCCATTTCCTAAATCAATTTCGTTCATAATAAATTTATCATCACGATTGTCTATCATTGTGGTGTATTTAAGCTCATCTAATAGATTTTTACAGGTTGTTTTAATACAACTTGAACATCCTTTTGGGTTTTGTTCATCGTAATAATCATGAATTTTAGTTCATACATATTTTTCTTCCTGAATTGGCCAGTCCTTATCCCCAAAATCTTCTTCGCCCTTAGTTGTGGTCGTAGCAAGAGCCAATTGCTTGTTTTTGAACTTTTTCACAATTTTTTTCCCATCTCTGTATTGCATAGATTTGGTTTTAATCCTCGATCAGCCATCTTGGTTTTTCAGACGCGCGCCTAAGTTCTTTTTTTCACCATTTTTTCCTTTTAGTTTTGGGCAATCAAACGAAATATGTCTATAGTTATTGCACTCAAAGCACTTAATCTTGGTTTTACATTCATTTTTCAAATGATCACGCAATCCGCAATTGAAGCACATGCATTTCGGAGCATCTGCCATCCCTGCTGTCTCTGTGACTACTGATCTTAAGATGCGCTGTGACTGGCTGTAATTGGTGGAACTGGATTCAACTCTCTGATTGGCTGGTTTTACTGGCTCTTCAACCTCAATGCCTAATTCAAAGTCTTCTTTCCTCTCCAAAAATGCCTCCATTAAGGCTTGCCAATTATTATAATTATTGTCATGCAACAATGGGATTGTTGTGATTTTTCTATCTTCAAAATCGTGCATAATAAAATATTTTCCTTACTTCCTTTGTTTGAGAAATAAATATTTTTCTCTTCCTTTTTAATTCCTTGGTTTTAGGAAAATTGTTGAATTATTCCACTTCTTAATCCTTTAGAAGATTTAGCCTCTGTTGCTAGTTGTATCTTCTTAATTCTTAATTCTTCACTTCTTAAAATCCTAATTATTTTCATACTACATTTTGATTTCTGGCATATTTATTTCAGTGTTGAAGTGTAATTTGCTAACACAATTTAACATTTTCTCAGCATAAAAAAAAGTATCTTCAAAATTTTTGAATGTAATTATAATTTGTTTCACAAATTCTTGATAATAATTTTCTCACGATTTAGAGAAAGAAAAATAGATGGGAGTATATCGTGCAAATTTATTTTTAATTTCATTATTCATTGCATCAAGTTTAATTGTAGGATTATTTTTTTTAAATAATTTTTTTCATTATTTTATGAAATAATTATTTACTATCAAGCTACAAAATATTACAATCAAAAGAATAACTTAAAATATAGAATAGTATTCTTAAAATACAGCATACAATTAAATAATTTAAAAAGAATTACACATCTATCATCGTGCTTCAAAACACCCGAACATCTTGTGACGTCACAGTCTACAGGCAAAACTAAAAAATGATGTCACATAGCCGGAGCGACCTATCTTATGTTTTAAGTACCTTGCATCGCACCCGAGTAGCAGCATTCAGAGGCGGCATTTTTGCTTTTAAAGACCTTTTCTTTTGCCTGGCTTTAAGCTTTAAAGCCTAGAGTTAATGCGGCAAACAGTACCTCACATTTTTTCTTGGCATTACCCTGAAAATATGATTGATCAAATGTCTTCACAAAGTCATACTGATTAGAAAGTATCCAGGGCTGTGCCAGGCCAGCATTCATTGCATGCACTGCATGCAGGTGGCCAAAAAAAAGTGGCTAAATCACCAGAGAATGAAAATACATATGATTCATGGCTGCCTTCATGATAATCTTGGAGGCGCCCATGCATACAGGCATGCAAGCAGCCATATATGAGGTGAATAATTGAGCCGTACACTGGATTAGAAGTTGAATAATATAATGAGTTATGTTTATTCCTTCTAAACACACAGAGCTGCTTGCTCTTACAAAACTCATACACACAAGAGAAATTAAGAAGGTACAAAATAACATCTTACATTCTATTTATACACTTGTTACACAATAGATATGACATCATCGTGGCTCATGCCAGACACGCGACCCGCATGTCTGCACTTTACTCGTTAAAACAATAGAACATGTCAATCATTACAATCGTATAAAAAACACTTCTTAATTTAATATAACATTATAAATTATATTTGGCATCCTCAGGATACCACAATATACTCAGAGATAGCACTGTTAGTACTGTGCGACTTCCCACCATTGTAAATGAAGTAGACACCATTTTGTTTGTTAAAAAGTGAACAGAATTGTATATTTTCGAAAATAATATCATGTGAAATTTTATGATTAAAATAAGCTTTTATTGCCGAAAGTACCAAATAAATATATTACAGTTTTTATTAAATATATTACAGTTTTTATTAAATATATTACAGTTTTTATTAAATATATTATAGTTTTTATTAAATATATTACAGTTTTTGTTAAATATATTACAGTTTTTATTAAATATATTACAGTTTTTATTAAATATATTACTGTGATTACATTTGTTTTTCATGAAATTTAACTCAACCAATTTCTCATGTAGTAACTTTCTTTTCAGGAAGTTAGTAAAAAGAGCTTGACAATCATATTTGAAACAATTATTCTACTCTTGAGTGCCAGTGCCGGTTTTACAATATGAGGCCATAAGCAAGTTTTTGATGCTAGGCCTATTATATTATCTAGTCTGTGAAAGAAATTATTGCAGACATTTGAAATATTACAATTTCTGTCAACATAACAAAACAAAAAACAAAAACACAAATTTTAAATTAAAAACAAATAAAATTAAAAAAAAACGAAAAACAAAGATTTTGTAGAAATAAATGCATTTATTTATTTCTACAAAACCTTTCTTTGTGTAAACCCCCCACAGCACAAGGCTACTGGCAACTGCCTGTATTGACTGTGCATAAAACTGCCACTGTTAAGTGCGCACTGAGTATGTAGAATTTGTATTTGAAAACGTATTTCAATTTTGATTGTTTTGATTAAAAAATTGACTACCCTTTTTGTACATTAAACAGTACATTGTATATTTTTAAGAAATGGTTTTAATATTTACCCAAATATTACTAAAATAATAATGTCTAGCACAGAAATGCTCAGATGACTTTTGTCATGAGCCCAGCATCAAAAAGGGCCCAGCCGTCACGCCTTGACATGTCACAGAACTATGTTTGTAATGCATGGTTTAAATAATTTAAAAAAGTGTTGCGATACAGAATTTGATACGACAAATTATGACGTAGAGTTACACACACGTACCTTCAAGTAAAAATGGACTAGCCTGCAGATGTTCTGTGGGAGTCTGCTAGTATTATATAAATATTAAAGAAAAACAATAACATCTAAAAAATATATAAAAAAAATTAAGAAATGAATAATGAAATTGTTATGGGTAAAACTAATCGAAATAAATCGAAACTTTGCTACACTTATATTGTTGACAAAAAAATAATATAATAGAATATTTAATAATAATATAATAATAAAGTGATGCAAGGCAGTGTGGTCGATCTTTTCGTGTGGTAATCATTTGTGGATCAATCAAACGTACCAAGTTCATTAAAATTCACATTGTACATTAATGTGCATAGCTAAAACAAAGTTGTCCATAGAATTTGGTTCTGATTTGTTTCATTGCCAAAAGCCTAATCCTAGTCATAAATCCACTTGATTGTTTTATACTGTTTTAGATTGTTTTTTTTACTGTTGATCAATAGTGGTCGATGATTTGTTGGTCTATTAATCGTGGTCGATCATTAGTTGGTCGATCTAATGAGCCCAGTCTCTTTCGAAGCTAGATGCATGCCTAGTGCACGTATTGGGTAATCTGCCATTGGCTTATTCATAATCTGTGACATAGCACAGGCAGAGCCACCCTGTTGGTTATCCTGGGTGCCAAAATTAAAAAAAAAAATAAATAGTAATAATAAATAAAAAGAATGCCTCCTCATCCTCACACAGAAAATTTTTGTACGATTTGAGCAACACGATGCAAGTAGAAGCTGATTTTTATACAGTTATATATCGTTTCAATAATTTTTCTTTATTCAAAGTAAATAGAAAATACACTAAAAATAAGTACAAATTCAACACAAGAAATGATTTTATTTTAAAAAAAAGTTGATTATTGAAGTTGAATTGAAGGAAGTTAAAGATTTGAAACGAGCTTGAATAGAAGGGACTCTGTTCATTTGATCGACCAACAATTGGTCGACCACCAAAGGTCGACCACTAATGGTCGAAAACAAATGGTCGACCAACGATTGGTCGACCATATTTAATCGACCACGATTGGTCGATCAACAAATGGTCGACCACAATTGATCGACCAACCAAATTATTTTTTTTAAAATAATTTTCGATATTGTTATTTTTTTAAAAAATTTGCGATATTGCGATTTTGTATAATTAAAATTATGGGCGATCCCCCGAATGAAATCTAATTTAATTTGATTAGCAGGCAGAAATGATAAAGCTGATAACTGCCTTACCAACAGGTTAAAATCCTCATCATCTATATATTTAATTTGCAACTGCTTGTGTTGGACTCGACGATATAGACTCTGCGTCAAATGGAAATAGCATCCACGCATAATAGTGTTCGGGAACACCTCTTGTGCTGCATTGATTGCACCAACTTCGAAATCACTTATGAAAAATGCAGGCTCAAACTCCTCCCCTGTCAAATCTGAAATCAAACTTTTCACTTTCTCAAAAATTAAAGTATATGCCGATTTAATTTTGTTTTTCATTAAACAATAAACCACAGGCAAAATCCTCTTTGTTGAGCCAGCAAAGCCTACTTCACAGTGCAGAGTATACAGCTGTGTAAATAACTTAGGCACCATCTGGAAAGTGCAATCAGCAAGTATACTCTCTGCACGGCTTAAATAGAGCAAGTTTGTTTCAGTTGTAAACAATAAGACTTTTGACCCACATTCAGTTTTAAGGGCTCCATACAAAAATCGATCCCCTGCCAACGTGTCACTGAATCTCTCCAAAGACTCCCAATTCAAATCATTTAGTGTGCTGGGTTTTTTTAGCATTATAGTGCCACGTGACTGTTTTACTGCCTGAGTCATAGCCTGCTTGCTGGGAAGGGCAAGTCGCACTGCAATATTTTCATCAGCTACAGTAGCTTGGATTATTTGCGCCGGTTTTTCGTTTGTATCTAATGCTCGTTTTTTTAATTTTTGTTTGATTTCAAGAACATCGCAACGAGTAGCATCCGGTAAATGATGGTGCTCTGAGGGACTAATAATGATCCGTGGCAAAACAAAGTTTAAATTTGTTGTTAGACGTCCGCTGCATTCCCTATGTCTTTCGCATCTCCAATATATTCTTTCATTCTTCTTTTTATCAACAATATATGCGTATCCATTGAGACACAGCTTGGGTCTATCTCGATTTGTTCTCCGCATGACAATTCTACTGCCCGTAACATTTACTTGATCCATTTCGTTTCAATTAGTTTCGATTTGGTTTCGATTTCAATTGCTTTCGATTTGGTTTCAATTTCAATTAGTTTCGATTTGGTTTCGATTTCAATTAGTTTCGATTTGGTTTCGATTTGGTTTGTTTTGTTTCTACTCTTATTTTTTTGCATATATAAATTTATTTTTGAGGTACGTCGATCTAACGTACATCTCTAAAATGTATGGAAAAACGTCAAAATTTGGCCAGTCGATCAAACGTACAGTCGGTTGACCATACGTTTCAGAGAAACGTATGGTCGACCAATTGTACCGTCTATCTTATGTACAAACCCCGATAGAAGAAGCTGTTGAATCGTTAAATAAGAATTCGAGTCAGCAAACTATTATTTTAGTTTGAATGTTGCGTATATTTCTCAACAACTAAATATGCCTTTGATTCAACTTTTGCACTAGTTTTTCTCCATGTACCAAAAAGCGAGGAAAACACAAATGGAACTGAAAGAAACATAAGAAACATGATTCATCTTCAGGTTCCAAAAGTCAACATGATCCTAGTAAAGGGCTTTATATGCCAGTTGCAGGTGAAAATGCATCTTCGAATTTTAAAGATACTGTGGTTGTCACCGTTAAACCGCCTATTATTAGTGGAAATACAACTACTACGCAACCTTATTTACCACAGAGTTTAACTCAGAGGTTGAGGGTTTATACGGTTAAATGGGTTACAGGGTTATAGGGTCTAAAGGTTATACAAATTTAAATGAAAGAGCTAGTAATCCGTTAAGTTTGAATTTGAGCGAATCGGTCGGTGCCCAAGTGTTGGAGAAATATGTATTATCTTTTAGATTTATATGCTACTTTGAGGATTTTGTTTCTGTTCTTATTTTTCATTGCATATATAGATCAGCTTCTTGGCGTATGTCACTCAAACATACGTCACTCAAACGTACACTAAAACGTCGACAACTGGAACATCGACCAAACGTACAGACGGTCAGATGTACAAACCCCATTAAAACTAGTCAATTTGATTATGATTAAAATTTTATTTTACTTTAATTGCTTCAATATTTTTTAAAGATACAATAAAAGATTAAGGTTAATACTGGACTGGTAGATGTAGTTAAGTATACAATTAAAACTATCTTTTTTTGTATGCTTAATAGTTCTAAAGCTTCAAATGTGTACGTCTTTTGGAGTGTGCACGATTGACAACAAGAAGTAAAGCTGCTTCCAACAATAAAATTGATTGTGCACCCTAAATACCAAATGAGAAATTTTTTTAATGATATAGCTTTAATCAAAATGAAAAATAGCATTAAGTTTAACCACAATGCAAGGCCATCATGCTTTCCTAGACCAAAACAAAATTACACTGGTAAAAGAGCTACTGTCCGTGGATGGGGAATAACAGTACAAAGTAATGTTTTAAGTCACATTTATACACAGTCGTGTTATTTGTATTTATAAATGTGTTTTGTAGAAAATAGACATCAATCTTTTGTTCTGCGGAAAATTGAGGTATCTGTTTTATCAATTAAAAAATGTAAAAAAGCTTATAAAAATTATTTAGTATATTCATCTTCGATATGTGCTGGTTTTCTCAAAGGCAAAAAAGATTCATGTAAAGTAAGTAATGCTAGGCTCAATTAATATATAAATTATTTATTCCTATGTTTTTACAAATATTTCAATCCTTTTAGGGTGATTCTGGTGGCCCTTTAGCTATACAAGATGACAATGAAAGATGGTATTTAATTGGAGTAGTGTCAAGTGGCTTTGGTTGTGCATTACCATGATATCCTGGCATTTACACAAGAGTAGATTATTTTTATGATTGGAATGATTCAAATACTTATGGTTCAAAATTTTGTAGACATTAATAATTTTTTATTGTATTATGAATTAACAGTAAATTTTAAAATTAATATTGTTGAAATAAAATTTATTTTGCTACATGAAAATTTATCACAAAAACAAAAACATTTTTTCTTGTTTCAGTTTGGCTATTGGTTTGACTGGTCAGCTCAATAAGGTGCTTATTAGCTGTTACAAGATGTTTGATTTTTAGCCAATCAGAGACTTCCGTAGACAATTCTAATGTTTAAAAAAAAGAGGGAGATTAATTTTATGCAGTGAGTGACTGCCTTTCAGACTCAGTCCACTAAGGGTCACTGGGATCAAGAGAGGATGTCTGAGGTCATGGCAGCCGCAACCAATCATTGATTGGTCACCATTTAGATGTAACATCCTGGGCCATCAGGAATCAGGGTTTTGCTTTGGAACTTCACCTGAGAAGTTAAAGTTTCCAGCTCTCTTGCTTACGCACATCAGACATCTGTCTCAGGACTTAGATGCTGCTGCAAGGGAAAAGCAGTCTTGCCTCTCAGGCACAGGCCTGCCAGGTTGTCCTGACAGGTCCTGTTCCAGAAGACACTTGAGCTAGTCTAAATCCTGCATTCTTATTTCTTCTTAATTTATACTTTATTTTCCCATAACCTTGTGAACCTTCACTAATTAGATGGAAAAATAAAGTATAAATTAAGAAGAAATAAGAAACAAAAGAGC
>JAQFZN010000982.1:0-20220 GCA_034687075.1 Geophilus carpophagus | reverse complement strand
ATGGTGTTTTAACGTTAAAACACATCTATTCTGGCTTTTTATCCATATCTAAATTCCACTACTACTTCATCTCTAACTTCTAGGTTGAAGAACTTTTTGGTTCCCTTCCATGAGAACATCATCAGAACACTACCGTTCATTCTGTAGGTAGCTACCTACTTTATACAGTTCACAATAAGTGACATCTACCAGATTTCATCGCTTTTTTATGAAAAATTCATTTATCCATTTGCTAATGCCTAGAAATTTCTGAAAAAACAATATAAATGTATTTCATCAATAACTCATTTAGATTTCTGTGCATCAACCTATCCTGAATTGATTTCATATGTTTTCATTTGATTTTGAACTGAATCATCACTTTCTTTTCTTTTCTACAAAAATGTAAATGTTAATAAAAGAATTACTGAATAAATTTTGTGATTACAATAATTTATTAAACTTTATCGATGTTTAAAAAGCAACTCCATTGCTACGTACAATGAACAATTTACTTCTAAAACTTTTGGAATGTGTGAAAAACCTAATACATTAAAACAATAAACTATAAAATGTTGTTACCTACAAAAAGCTTAAAATTGGTCTAGAGAAAAAGCACAAATTCAAGACAATTTTACCTCAAACATTTAGTATAAAACTGATTCACACTTTTCATATTCAATCGAGTTATAAAACACCATCAAAATTCAGTTTTTTCTTTTTACTGTTCATCAGTACGATAATTATATTGCTAAATAACACTAAGTGCAAGCTTTAAAATTTTCTTTATGAAATAACTATCATTGTTATAAATAACATAGCACTTTAATTCTTCCCTGCATAATCCTTCAACTGTATAAAATTCAGTTATTTTCTTACATCATCAAAATGATTAACCTCTATTCTACTTTTAAATCAAACAAAGCAGAACTAAAACCACAACATTTGCATGCCAACTGTACTTTAAACGAGTAGAAAAAGTTATTACACCTTACATAAAAGCTAATATTGTAAAATAGCACCTTCAGTAACATGCAAATTTAGTAGATAAAAGTTCCTGTTTAAAAATAACAATTTAAAATTAAATCTAGTAAAAAACAAAAAAAACTTCGTTTGCATTATGAAATTCTTAAAATCTTTCGTATAATGTTCTCTTTATATATTTATATATTCAATATATGTATACTTTCTCACAAATATAACGCATCGCAACATTTAAGTACAATATAACCTGTCGTAATAAATTCAAATCTCATTCCAAGCTGAACACTTTTACAAATCGGCAACAGCATGTAAAAATATGAGCAATTTTTTTCTGCAATATAAACTAATGATTTACAAATGATAATCTCCAGAAACAAAAAACCAACTGCATTAAAGCTGGATGGATTACAATGAGATTGCCACCCTTTACAAATCATTTTTAATTATTTAATCAATTATAGATTCACTGTAAATACTTGTAAAGCTTAAAGCAATGATTCCCAGAATCAGCAACGACAATATGACCAGAATCGGTAAGCGAAAGACCTTGTGGACCATATAACGGATCTGCAGCGGTATTAACGTAAGACAAAAACGAGCCATTACTGTCAAACACCTGAAAACAAATAAGTAAGAAATAAAAATCAATACCAACGATCAATTTAAATCAATTCACCTGTATTCTACTATTTCCCCAATCAGCTACAAGAATGTTATCCTGCGAGTCGACAGCAATTCCGGTAGGTGCATTGAATTGGCCGTTACCTTCACCATTCGAACCAAAACTCATCAGAAAGCCGCCATCGGAATCGAAGACTTTGATGCAATGATTATGAAAATCGGAAACGACAATCTGATTCTTATTATTAATAGCGACAAAATGTGGTCCAGCAAATTGATTTTCTTGATTGCCGCGTGATCCAAACTTATTTATTACTTTCCCATTGGCTTGGAAGACTATAATGCAACTGGCCTTGTTATCGACTACAACTATGTGTCCATCTTGGTCTACAGCCACTCCTTTTGGGCCTAGAAGCTTTCCAACACCGATTCTGTTTACGAATTTGCCGCTCGGTTCGAATATGCTCACCCATTTGTTGTCGTAATCAGCTACTACATAATTACCATTGTCCATCGAAGCAACGCCCGTAGGCCGCTGCAGCTGCCCCGCACTCCTGCCCCTGATGCCGAAGCGAAGTTTGCATTCTCCAGTGGAAGTAAAGACTTGCAAGCATTGGTTGTTGCTGTCTGCGATAATCACTCTGCCGGAATTTGAACAACAAACTCCTTGCGGATTAGTGAATTCGCCCTTATTACGTCCCTTGAAGCCGACACGCAAAAGCAGGTCATCTTCGATCGGATTGCTGCGACGATTTGAACCTCCCGACTTAGCACTAGGTGTTCGCTTTGTAGCGTGTTGACGTACTCCGGTGGTTCTTGGTATTTTTGAACTAGGTCTATCACTCGAGCTACTCTCTTCTTCTAAAATAGCCTTTAAACAGAATTAAATAGATTAATATTAGGGAAACATTTGTACAATTTTGCATAAAAGTTACAAATAGAAAATCTAGATTAATTCAAAAAAGGTCAATTTTAAATTGTTTACATAAATCTTATTTATAAACACAAAAATGTGCTTTTTATACACTGTATGTCTTAATAGTTTTTACTCACTTTAATACGAAATGGACTTCCTTTAATATGTTGATCAAAAAGTCGAATAGAAAGTTGGTATAAACCTTCTTTCGGAATCGTATACATCAGATCGTAACTACCATTGCGATGATCCACAACTTTAGCCGTGTAACAAATGGGTGAGGTTATCGAAACTATTTCTGCGTTCACTTGTGAATGGCCAACTTTAACTAAATCACAATTACGATCTTTAGTAGTTACAGTGACAAGTGTTGGATGTCCTACGATGCAATGTCTCAGCCCTTCTCCAGCAGCTGTAGTTTCAAATGCAATTGCACTATTGCTTTGTACACTGCCCATGTTATAAATGCATTTTTTAACAGCTGGTGAATCTGAATCATTGAAAATCAGGTAATCATTTTCTTCCGGCAATTTTTGAACCTAAAACAAAAATATAAACAATCACATTAAATCAGTTGAGCTTATTCTGAAAGGGCAAATTGAAGAAAAAAATCGGTTCAGGGCATTTGTTTAAAATTATCGAGTAAACATCTGCCCATCGGAATCCGCCCGTTATGTATCTGATAAGAATCTGAGAGTTAGCTAAATTCAAATTTAATTTTAATCAATTATTTATATATCTATTTATTTATTTGAATTTTATTTCATTTAAAAATTTATTTACCTACGTACAACTATTTTTTTTTTCATTTTAAATTTCTTTATCATATCAATTTACACAATTGAAAAACATGTTTACAGTATATGTTTTCATATAAACATGTCTTCTTTGTCTCGCAATAAAATTAAAGCATATCTAATGCACTTTTATTATCTAAAACCCCCGGCTTATTTGTGCTTCTAAATCAAAGGTGCTTAAAAACGGATAAACAAATACTTACATGCATTGTGCTAAATTCAGCTAAACGTTCAGCCATTTGTTTCTTAACGATGAGAACTTCAGTATCACTGCCGTGATTTAACGCTTTCTCGGTAAATTCGCAAGAACTGGTCAAATTATTGAGACAAGCGTCTAGTAATTCCCTCTGCTGACAAAGAATTTGCTGTTTCCCACTAAACGTCTCATCCAATTCGGATAAAAGCAGTTGTCTTCTTTGCTCGAGTACGTCCTTTAATGAATCAAAACAAACGTTGATTCGATCTTCAGCTTCAGCACAGCGATTGCTCAAAACAGTTTCCAAGTCAGCTACTAAATCAATGGCCTCTTTCAATACCGGTACCTAATAACGATAAAAAGGTGAATGTTGTAATCACTGACACACTAAATACATATAGTATCATGGTTTAAACATTACTGATAAGAATTGAATAAAGGGCAAGGTTATTATACTTCAGATATTTGCTCTTCTAGGTCAGCGAATGACGCAGGAAGTGAATATTTCACATGTTTTTATTCATTTTATTTTTTTTTTTAATTTCTCGATAGAAATTGTTTTTTAATTTCAACCTCGACATTGTTTAATAAATTAAATTAATTTATATAATTAAATTGTTATTTTTATTATTAAACATAATTTACTTATTAAAAAGAATTAAAAAATAATCATTGTTTAGCTCCTGTATGGAATTATGCATTTAACTGACGTCATAAAAACATAAAACATCTGTAGTTAATGATAATGTAAAAAGCATATGGAGGAAAAAGTAAATAAATAAAATAAAATTTCCTCTTTAACATTTCATCACATTAATTCAAATTCAGATTCTGTAAATAGAAATTACGTAAAAATAGAAGAAAAAAAAATTTTTTTAAATATACATTTTATCCCTATAATTTAAAAAATAAAAATAATAAATTCAACTTAATTTATTCATTTATTCGCTATACCTGTGCTTGTGCTTTATTCAAAAGTGACTGTAGCCTTTCTTTTTGTTCATCAACAGCTTCTTCCATGTGCATCGTTAAATGACCCTGGTGTTCCAAGTCAGTGCAAGTGCAACAAATTGCAGTCTCACAATCTTGACAGTAAAAACTGAAAAGAAAAAAATAAATACAAAAAATAGAAAATAAAAAAATATCAACAAACCCTGAATCAGTTTCGCCATTACTCTTTCCGTTTACATCCAACGACAACATTGACATATCCATACTCAAACCACCCATGATAAAGGCATAAAATGTACAAAGCCGTCTGAGTCTCGACCTTGTTCATAGAAAGGCAACGGCAACTGGTTTGCCAGCAGTGCACAACAGCACAGTTGGTTTGTTCTGTACACGTGGGAAAAAGGATGTGACGGAATTGCAGTCAAGCTCAACTAATAGCTTTCCCTGCCATTTATCCTAGTAAATAAGCTTAAAATTTTCTTATATTGGCTATTAATTATCCAATTTTAATGCCTATCTGTTATGACTGATAAACTTGTTCGCACGTTTTAATTCTTTTTTTCTCACAAAAAATTCAGAAATTTGTTTTATGATGTAATATATATATATGTATATATATTATAAATGTATATATAAATATATATATATGCATATAATAGTTTATTGACCTTGAGACAACTAAAAATAAGATTATTTAAAAGTAAAAAGAAACAGAAACAAAAACAAGGAAATTATCAATGCCTTTATTGTATAAGTCCCTTGTTTTACTTTGTTTATTTGATTGATGATGATGATGATGATGATGATAAAAACATTAAGTAGGTCTAAAATTTAAACTATAAATTAATAAAATTGTCGATAAAAGTTAGAGATTGGATCGGAAATACATACCGGTTGTATTATAGGGTTATTAGTTTATATTTAAAGAAATAGTGTCAAGGCATAGGCAGAGGAGAGATATGTAATTATAAACATTATATAAAATTTCCCATAATTTTCCAGATTAAAATCTGACCCTATTTTTGGTAAAATGTGGTGATAATTGGACTTAAATTGCGGTTACTAAATATTAGTTTAAACGGTTTAAACTGATTTTTTTAGAGACATGAATACATTTGTTTATAAACTATTACTTGTTTTATTTAAATACCTAAATATAAAATATTTAAATATTTAAATAAAACATTTAATATTTAATATTTAATATTTAATATTTAAATAAGAACCAAACAAAACCAACTGTGAATATCATATATACAACTATAATATTCACAGTTGGTTGTTTGGTTTTTATTTAGGTTTTCATTCACTAGATAATTATTTATTTACCACTGCCAATATAAACTTGATGTGAGAATGTTTTAATTTTTTATACTAGATGGCGGTACGTGTATCAAGGCTATTTATCAGGCGCACAAAATTGGTACAGGATTAAATCAGAATAATTTTCTTAATTTCTGTCTTTACTTTTTATCTTGACTTTTTATCAAATTAATTTTGTAGCAGGATAAACAATAAACATTAAAACATGATTACCGGATACCACATTTCTCAAATTAGAAGAATGAGCATCTGATATTTCAAATCTCCAATTTCAGCTAGTACAATATTAAATTTCAGATATAATACTTCCATTTTATTCATTCAACTCCCAGCATATAAAATATTTCAATTTTTATTTCAGTAGAAGGAATAAATAGAGAAAGACAGTGGTTAAAATTAATTAATATTACAGTAGAAACTGTTTAACACAAAAACTAAGATAGAAATTTTATTCTTTGTCTTAACCAGTTTTTCGTGTTAAAAGAACACAAAGTCAAAACACAATAAGAAAAAAGTAAAAAATTAAAAATCCTCTTTGGAATTTAAATGAAGAATTTTCATTGGAATGATGCTCCATACTTTAACCTAAGTAAAATTACAAGTTGAAAATTATTTTGTCTTAATGATGTTACCAAAATTATGCCTTCAAAGGTCCGAGGTTAAGAGTGCAGTGATAAAGGGCAAAGAAACAACCTCCATGACCACTTACATTAAGAAATTAGAGTTTAATTTCTTAATGTGTAAGTAAATCTTATCATTAATCGTTTTTAAACTTATACTTTCACTATTAATGCCACAAGTGCGAGGAAATTTACCAGATAGTAGTCTACTACAGTACATTTAGCAATTGTCGAGACAATTCATTATTAAAGAATAACACATAACAAACGAAAGATGTCTTACGGAGGTCCAAGGGACTTTTATTTACCCCATTGATGTTCTAAAAGTAGTCAAATACTTTTGAAGAGACATCATCAACCAAATTCTCAATTAATGCTCAACCTGGTTAAAGTAATCCTAGTAATTGTGATAATTCTATTTATAGCTCACTAGTGTCTAAAAATTACACTAAACTAGAAGTGACATCATTATTTTATAACTTTACATTCTTGATTTTTTTTAATTCATCTACTCTTGCTGCACTTCCCACGTGTTAGTTACGAACTAATGATATCAGAACCATTATTGTCAATTATAACAAATTTACAACTGAGAAGTGCCCTAAATGTCTTTTCCTGCACATTAAAAACCTAAACATCAACTCTACAAACAATCTCATGACCGGTCTTAACCGGTTACCCTTCAAACATTCCAATTTCTTACCGTAAAGTCTGTCCATGATGATTAGGACAAAGCAATAACATATTCATTCTTTCGTCATCATTTCGTTCAACAAGAGCCAATTCACTTAAAGTAACCACCTTATGATCATGGGTCAGCTCCATCTGTAAACAGAAAAAAAAAATGCAAAAATATCACAAATCCATTACAACCAACCAATTAATAGAATAATTTTTATTTCCTACTTCTCGATGATTATCGGCACATTCGTCACATAAAAAATCAGCACAATCCAGGCATTTATTAGCAGCTGTGATGCTGTCATCACCACACGCTTGGCACGGAGTGGGAGTTTCCAAAACTTGCATCACATTAGTTATGAAAACATTGGTTTGAAGCGCAGGAACTCCTTCTTCTGGCAAGATTGATTGTTGACGGCAAACCGGGCATGTTAGGGTTAAGCTTTCTGCTGGAACATAACCTTTTAGGCATCTTTCACAGAAAGTGTGTAAGCAAGGAAGAACCTGTAACATTAAATTAGTGGATATAAATAATAAATTAGAATTAATCTCCATATACATGACATTAATCTCCTTTTACCAGACCAGGTAAAAATGCTAAGTCATTTGATACGAATATTTTTCTTTTAAATTTGCATTTTAAGTATGCAAGACCCAAAAAGGATATTAGATTTCTTAAATTACTTTTAAAATAAGTGGGTGCCATATTTCCGGCGTCAATGACGCTACTTTTTTCCTCGAATTAAACTCTGGTTCTGAAGACCGAATGTTTTTCGTAAGCTTATGCTAATCTTAGTTTTTCTCTAAATTTTGCATTTTAAAATTGGGGTGTGTGTCCTTGACGCTGGGAAACACGGAAATTTCTTTTCTGCAGTTCATATTTTTACAACTAGAGGGCAGCTTAGAATACATCAACATTTTTAAGTGGCTTAAACACAAGGCCTACTCAAACAAGTCCAAGTCTACACGAAGAAGATAGTTTATAATCGTCTGCCAAAGTGCCAAAAATAATGCAAATTTAGATTTAAAAAAAATAAAACCAGTAAGTAGACATCTTATTATTCAATGCAACATAGTACAAGTACAGTTCATGAATGTATATTGAATTTAATACATTAAATTAGGAAACAGCATTTCAGGCCAATCAAGTAAACTACATCTGTAAAAATGACACAAGAATATTAAGTATTATTTTTTTTCTTCATGCAATAATCAATAAAAGGGCATCGCCACCACTGGTAACGTACTAAATTCTCATTTACCAAAAGTAAATTTGACATTTTGTCTAACATGACCTGTTTTTATCCATTAAAGCTATAAAAAACCAGGCAGGTGCCTGTATAGTGCCCCTACTACAGTGGAAACAAAATTGAAAATAGTGCAATAAAAGAGGGCATGTGTTTATCGACCACTAATGCAGACTAAGCTTGTAATTCCCCTTGGATTAATGCATGGTGAGCAGCACTTTTATTATAATTGTAGTAAAGACTGATAAGCTAAAATTCCTTCACATCGTTAGTGAAAGCTGGTGCTGTATTAGCAATGCAGTAATTATTCCTAAAAGAACTCTAAGCGCTACAAAGCAAACAAACATTTAACAACGTAATAAACAAATGCGGTAGTGCGAGTGATAATTGTTCTTCCACTGCACATTTAAAACTAAATGGTACTGTATTAACAAAAATATCATTAAGTAAACGATGTGTAAACAAATGTAAGTATTATGGCTGTAACTGTAACAAACTGATTCTCAATTGTTACACCAATTGGCTGTTTTACATAGGTAATAATAAAGCTTGAGTTTAATCGGTTTTGCTATCATAACGATTAAACTTTTATCGTTATGATAGCAAAAACCCATTGAAAAAAGTTTTAGTGGTTAAGTTTAAGACTAACAATTGGTTTTAATTGTAAATTAAACAATTAACGATTCTTTAGTGTGAATCTTGAATTGTTTTTGAAAAAAAATTCAAATCTTTTTACGCCCTCTACCAGTAGTTATTAAAATTAAATTAAATATTAAATTGCCCAAACCCAAATCAACTTACTTTCGGTTGTTGAAATCTGCCAAGACATATACCACAGTTGAGAAATTGCTTATCTATCGTTTTGATTAGCGACATTTGATTGACATTAGCCGCCATTGGAAGCTCAACTCCTGGCGGTTCGCCAAGTGACGACGTAAACTACAAGAAATAAATAAATTAATTTAAAAAAAAAAAAAAATTCAGTTATATTAAACTAATTCCTTCCATCCCTAAACTAATAACATATCAGTCTGTATAATATACAAACATTTATTTCAATTTTATTTTTAATATACTAAAAAAAAAATATTATTCAAAAGAATAGCACTCATAAAAACTCTTCGAAGAAATAGTTGATGAATTTAATGACTGCTTTGCTCAGATCCACCTTCTTTATTCATCATAGGTTAATGTACCCAACAATTCTTAGAGTAAAGGGTTAAAAACCCAATTCTGGACTCATTCCAATTTACAAAGTCAAGGTTACCATCTAGTTCCATACCATAAACATGTAACAAATATATCAACTTCATTATACCTTTAAATATAGTTACATCAGTTTATGACATGCATTATAATTAAACCTTATTATGTGTTCTCATTAAAAAGCATTCACTTTTCCATTTATTAATTAGACCAAAATATTTTAATTTACTAGACAGTACTCTATTACTGCAATGTATATATCCATGGCCATTAATTTCAAAATGATAAAAATCAAAATTAACACTTGTCATCTCCCAATGTGAGAAAAAGAAAGCCAGGACAAAGGTGGGGTCACTTCATCTTCTATATTAGGATTCTCTTGCTCTTATTTTGACAATATTAGGCCACATCAGTCAAACAGAAATCACTGCATTGGCAAATTGGTTGAATATTTTCACATCAGTTCTCACAATTTTCATCAATAAACTTGTTTTAATCAATCCATGCGAATTTCGCTTTAAGATAAATGTTGCAAGAGTTTATAGTGTGCAATGGAATTCTTCCTTATGTGAGCTGAACATTTTTTCTCTGTAAGTAGGTACAAGTTAAAAACACCTGTAGGTCTGTGTGCTATAATCTTTAAAGAGATGAATGTCATATCATATCCAAATGATAATAATTATGTTTACTTAGAAATCATTTTCTAATAAAATTTTATTAGAAATTGTTTACAATTTAATAAATTTATAAAATTTATTTAAAAAAGGTTAACTAATATCGAATTTACATGTCTTTCATCATTATTTCACAGAACAAATCAAAATTTCCCCTCCGCATAAATTCGAGGTAAATCTAAATGTATAAAGCACTGTGCAACGTTTTATTTTAAATAAATATTTTAAAAAATATTATAAAAAAATTTAAAGATTTTATCATGTAATTGAGGTGCTTAAAATTAAACGCGTTTGATTAAATGATTCGAAACCACTTAAGAAATTCAATTGATCACCATATTGCAATTAAGTCACCACATTATGCAATAATCCGCCTACGCATCTGTTTCAAGATTAGGGCGTTGTCATTTTATGCATATCAGTCCTCAATAATTTTCAAATAAATATAGTCAACCTATTAAGTCAATAGCTCTATTTACATTACCATTTTCAAACTTACAATCCTTTTCAAATACTCGAAGTCCTAATTACAAACCATTAAAAAAAATTTAAAATGTGTTTTTTTAACACCTGAAAATTTATTTTTAATTTTTAATCTTTATATACTATATCCTTTAGAACCTAAAAAAACACAAATGACCCAAACACACCTGACCCTTTACTCTGAATCTATTTGTAATATACTATAAAATATGCTAATTAGGCTGGAAATTTCTAAGTTTATTTTTTATTATCAATTGATAAAATGTAATGATCATAATTATAAAATAATAATCACATTTTAAAAAATTTTAAATAATCATTATTAAACAATTTAAAAACACTTTAATTTAGAACACTTATTTATTTAAATAATAATTAAATGATAAAAACTACTAAATGTTTGATATATCAACATTTTGCATTAATTCTACTTATTATTATAAGTGATAAATATTGTATATAAATAAAGGATTTAAAATAAAAACAAATAAATGTGTTTATCCTGTAAATTATAATTCTCCCAGGTGTTTTTTTGATCTGAATACAAAGTACCCTCATTTAACATGTCAACTAAAAAGTTCCTGGATTAATTTAATTGGACGTAACACTAACCAACAGGTGATTTTATTTTTATTTTCCTATTTTTAAAGACATGATGCATTGGGTGAACTCCCATTTTGCAATTAAAAAGCCAGTTACATTTCACATTTCAAATTAGTGGCAATTTAAATTTTTTCCCACTTTTTTAAATTTTATTTACTTAGACATATTTCTTATTTACTTTATATACTTTTTTGTCAAGTGAATTTCAAGTATTTGTGTGTGGGCAGTGGGTCAACAGCCCATGAAAACAAGTAGTACAGTAATTATTTTAAAATAATTATCATTATAATGATATTTTATTGTAAGTCATTTGTTTGTAAAGTGATATATTTAAATTTTCAGATGTTTAGTATAGTAGAACCTCGATTATTTGGATTTTCGATTATCCGGATTGTAGAAAACAAGTAATTTTAACAGAAAATAAATAAATAAATAAGTAATTGAATTTCTCACAAAACAATTTTTTGTATGTATGTATTTAAATGTATTATATAAATCTACATATTTCAATAAAAATTATTTGTACTAGATATCTTTTCTCTCTCCATTATCCGGATCATCTTAGTCTGAAAAGTCGTGGTTCTATTGTATATTGTATTATTTAAATTATATATCCTAAATTCAAATAATATTTTAAATTTTAATGTATTTTAAACATAAACTTTTATCAATTTAAATGACTAAATGCTTATTTTTATTTCAATTAAGTAATTTTTAAAATATTTTAAAAAATCTGGTTAATAGTTTCATTAATACAAATTACACGTAAGTAATGTTCTAACTAAAAACAACTTGTCAGCTTTAAATTCAGGTGATGACAGGTAAATAATTGATAAAATCAAATTATAAATAAAACTGTCATTTAACATGTTTGTTTAATAAAAAATAAAAATAGTATTAAAAAACTAATTCCCTTACCTGATCGAAATACACTGCTAACATCATCTTGAATTGTTAAAAATCAATAAAATTTTACATTAAAACAATAAATAAAAAAAAACTGTTTGAAATGTACTGCAGTGAGTAAATAACTTGGTTCACTGCATGAACAGGGCCAGTGGACTGTGGACTGACTGAACTCAGACACTCAACTTGACTAGGACGAGTTTATTGTCAATTTAGTGATAGGGAGGTGCAACTAGAAATATAGTTTGATGCAACCAGGTGAGATCCACTCACTCACTTTTAATACAATACAACATCAATTTTCATTTAAATTTTCATGTTTTTTTTTTTTTCAATTATTATTTCATACAATTATCTATGTAATAATAATTAAAAATAATAACTCAAAGACAATTTTACCTTTATCACTAATTGAATCAATTTTTCTCCCTGTTTGTAAATGCTAAATTGAAATTTGTTTCACTAGTATTGTATGGTAATCAAAGGGTCAACCTGTATCACTCGCCTATTGTCAGGAAAGCATTAATAATGATAACCTGATGTTCCTAACTTAGCTGACTTGAGTTCAACAAATAATAAACACACATAATAATGTAATTAATTTGTAATACCTCTGTACTATGTATACCAAAGAAACTGGCTAAAAATTATTCCCAAGCAACTTGGAACTTCACCATGACTAGAACATGAACCAAAATCTCCTGCTTTCGGGGTTTAATAACTTTTCAGTTGTCAGTCGCATTGTTTCTTGCATAATTGGATTATTAGAAACTTATCGATAAAAATACTCCCGATAATTTGCGACCCCTAATGTGTTTGTGTAGTTCTAATAATACAATACAGCATATAAACCTTTCTTGGAGCTGCAATAACCATTGATTATCCATTATTTTACTGTAAATGTAACTATATTTAACTGTAAAAAATTTAAATATATTCAACTAAAAATTTTTAATGTAGCTATATTTAAATGTAAATTGTAAATATACATTTACTATAAATATACATTTACTATCAAATGGATTAATTCAGTAACAGCTTAATAACTTAGAACTCTTCAGACCAAAACATTGGACTTAACCTTTGACCTAAAATGTCCTTGCAACTAAAAGTAAACTCGAGGTCTTAAAAAATCGAAAAAAAAATTAAATAAATAAATATAAAGCAAAAAAGAAGAAAAACTTGAGTCTTAAGTTGACCTTCCCACACAATGAGTCATTAGATTCTTTTAGCCCATGACATAGTCAATTAATTTGTAAACATACATTTAAAACATTTTTCTCATATTCCTATTTTCATTTTAGCAAGTCAGGTGTGACCTAAATGATGACAGGTGACACACACCCACAAGATGAATATTTCAAGTGGACAAATGTTAGTCAGGATGCCCTATGGGCATTTTTTTTCAATCCTCACAATCTAAACTGGAACACACAAAATTTAAGAGAAAGGGAGAAATGATGGTATAACAAACAACACCTCTCCCTATATACAAAAGATTTACAGTAGGAGTAGGTGGATGAAACAGGTTCATTGGGAACAAGCACTACTTTTTCCAACCTGGTTAACTAGACTAATAAAATTGACCCTCCTTAAATGTGCTATTAAACAGCATTTTATATGTTTATTTCAAAGTTCACAATCGTATTCGTATTCCAAAGCATAATCCACAATTTTTCTACAACTAAATTTGTCCTGCAGGAATGTAGAAGGAAATGTCTTAGAGATGTACAATTTATGTTGGGGAACTTCTGCTTCATCATTTTATTCACGAAAATATACATAGCAAATGTATTCGGTTATTCGTGCTTGCCAAGATCCAAGAATTTCACCTCAGAATCAAATTTAAGGTTTTTATTCTGTTCACACAAACCTTGGGTATAATCTCACTGGCTTGTTTTTGTGATACAAACCCAGGGTCAATACAACTAAGGACAATTCTCAACTTTCAAGTAAGATGTTTCATTGTGGTTTTTTTCAACTGATATACAACAATTTTGTGCTCTGATCTTTTTATGACTTATGTAAGCCCTAGGCACTCTTACTTTTAGAAGCCCCACCTTATATTACATCATGCATATTAATATCTACCCATATCCCACATTAAATATGGATAAAGTGTATCTGCTTTAGCCTAGATTCACAAATGAATAAAACCGACACTAGGCGCAATTTGAAAACTTTTAAACAAGAATCTACGAGTTAAACAAGCTAAACGGAAATAATCCTAAGATTGTTTATGATTATCTGTAGCTACATATCTAAACTCTCGGTTTAGTCATTTCAGCCGGTTTAGTTTTAGCGAGATGATATTATTCTTTCTTTAAAAGTTCGTTTTAAACCAGCATTCGTTAGAATTTTGATAAAATAAAATAATAAAACATAAATTACTACTTTAACATGTGTAAAGTTGTTCGTTACTAACTACATTAGTAGAATTTTATTAGTTTGAGTAGTGTTGGCTTTATTATTTGCTAATATTACGCCGCCAACCGTCGCTGGATCTAACTAAATAAAATGGCCGCCAAATAAGCTGAAAACTTCGTTTCTAAAACGGAGTGGGAGTCCGTTTACATTTTAGTCGTTTTAGCAATTTAAAATGAACTTTAAAAAAAGTTACGTTATCTCACTAAAACTGAAACTGCTACAACGAAAGTTTGGGAATTTTCTTAAGGAACCGAAATTCTTAGTTACATAACTCAGATTTTTATAACTTTTATTCTTTTCGAATTATCTTTGAAGTCATTATTGAATATCTTATTCAGTTTGACAACTGCATTAAACGTTTCTCTAAGTAAATAAATATGATGAAAAAAGCAGTTGTTTGAGATTCTTTGTGAAATGCACTTAAAGGCATCCATGATGCATGGATCTTGCTTTTATATACATTTTCTGGATCATTATTTATATTGCTTCAGTTTCCCCTATAGCTAGAAAAACACAACAAAGGGAGATTGGTAAAAAATACTCAAATATCTTTTTTACTAAATCATTTTGAGTGGGAAAAAAATCAATAGCACAATTAGTATTGATTATTAACTACTTGTTTTCTATTCTAGAAATATTCTAGAGATAATATTCACAGTACAATTCTGAATAAGAAAAAACACAGGAAACAACAACTCGGTTCATTACTGCTCTCCTTGTAAGAAACAAGTAATTTTTTGTAAGATTCGAAAAAATTCAAAAAATTAGATAAATAAAAGTTTCTGATTTTGTCCAATAGATGTCAGCATAAAATTGCAGCCATATTTAACTTTTAATGTGTATTCAACTATTTAATTTTTGAAGGTGATAAACAAAGAACAAAAAAAACATTTAGACTCGTAATAAAAAAATGTAAATATTAAAATCTGAACTTTGACAATTAAAAAAGAACACAGGATGTATTTTTTTTTTTACTTTTCTAAATTTCAACTCATTGTGCTCACATTTACTCATCAAAATTCCCCACTATCAAACCCAATATCTTTCCAATTAAGTGATTTCAATGACTTTTAAAAAGAAAAATGAAAAAAATCTCTCTCTTGAGTAGTAAAACGAGTAAATTGAACATTTCATTCAATTCATAATCAAATCTGCCAGCCCCACCTTAAGAAAATTTTCCCGTCAGCGTTACAAGTAATTTAACGAGTTAAAACAACCTTTAAAACATGTTTAAAGCTATTATTCCAATTTTACTTTAACAAAATCAAGTAAAGTAATAAAAATTAACATTTTCATTGAATCTTACCGTTTAATGGGGTAAAAGACCGGATTGGGCTTCACTGCTGTACGAGTGATGTTGTATATGAAGTTGGTCCGGCATCACTTGATTAACGATTTTCAGGGTTAGGATAGGAATCAATTTTCATTAGTCATAAGCCAGTTATCAGTATTCGTGGGGGAGAGAAAAGCAAAATAAGCCCCCATTCTCAAAACTACGTGTTAATCGATGCCCATTCCGCCACCAGACTGCAGCGGCAGACCTACGTACCATGTATTTGTAGTCGTTGATGCATTTGATACTTGTTACGTCACAATCAATGAAAAAAAAACAAAAATATGAGACAAATGGTGGTATCTCATTTAAATTTAACATCCCGGCTAATAGTTTTTTCTTTTAATTCATATCAGATTGCTGTATTATCAAATTACAGTTCACTGTTATGTAAATGCATATAATATTAAGTAGTAAAAAATGTGTTTTTAAAATACAGAGTTTGTGGTAGGCAATTTTCTGTTATAGTTATGACCTATTTTGAATTATAAATAATGTAATAGATAACTGTAAAAGTTTTGTTTGCAGCTGCTTTTTTTTCTTATAATTATGAAAGTCATGTTATATTATAAATGTCATATGATTACACACATGATCATCAAAACAAGTGGATTGAAACAGAAAATTGCAAATGGTGGAATGTCAAAACTGTCACCATTTGTAATTTTTTTGTGTGACATAAATAGTGAAAAAGTCTGTGATTGGCTGTGCTATTTGTAATTTTAGTGTGACTTTTCTTATAGTTATAAGTTATGAACCATTTATAACTATAATAACTATAATTTTATAAAGGAAAAAGTGCCTGTCACAAACTCTGTAATATCAAATTACTGATTATGTTATAAACCATTTGTTGTTAATAAAAATATATGACCATTTTTTAATATAATTACTGTAATAGAAATTTATTTAAAGTTTGTTTTAAACAATTTAGTTATATTTCTCAAGAATTATTATAGCACTTATACCAATATGTTGCATTTAGAATGCAATAGGTGGGGGAGGAGGGGGTGGATAAGCTCCTACTGAAGGATTGGAAGTACTTCCTGGATCACTTCTTGTTATTATATCTTAGAAGAAAAATTAATATTTAATTGTTTTTTCTGATAAATGTTCATGTACCAAATAGTGCAAAAAATGAATTCTTTTCAAAAATTAAAAAAACAAGTGGAAATAAAATAAATAAACTGGAATTTGTACTCGGATTTACTTATTTCGATGATTAAAGAATTGTTGTTAATATATAAAATTATATAAAAAATTGTCTTTTGCCCAGTTGCTGATATAAAATTTCAAAATTTGTAAAATCAATCTTATATCAAAAATTAACATTTTTTGGCACCAGGTACTGTTAAATGATATTAATAAATAAGAACATGAAAATTTTGTTACCATTTTCCTTTTAGCAGAAATAAACCAATAAAGTAGTTAAATGAAAAAATTTATAATTTTTTTAAAAACAATTCACTTACCAGTTGCTGAACCTGTTGTAGAACGTGGAGAACCGTTATTAGAATCTTTAGATGAATCTAATTTTTTAAAAAAAATTCTCAAAATTTTCATAATTTTAATTAATTTTAATTTTTACCGTCAGTTTTCTCCTCCATTTCATCTAAAGTAGCTTTATCAGCTCTAAAAAAAATCCTGGCACTGCTTAAGGAATAGTACAGAAGATCAAACTCCTAAAAAAATTTAATTACAAAATATCAAGTTTTTAAATTAATAAAAAAAATATGGTATTAAATTAAATAAATTAAGCAAACCTGTAAACACATTTCAAGTCTTCTACTGGTCAACATGGTTGCTTGCAGTAATTTTTCATCATCTTTTCCACCAGCAATTTCCTTTTGTTTCTTTACTTGCTCCTGAATACAATTTAAACATAAAATATTTAATAGATAACAATTAAGTAAAAAAATTTACTTGTTCAGATTTGTATTTTGTATGCACTGAATGAAACCAATGTAATGAATCAAATTCTTGATACTGATCAAGTAGCTTTAATATGTAAGCAATTCCTAAACAAAATTTAATTTCAAAATTAGAAATTTAAATCAACCTCAATTTTTTTTCTTTACCCATAGCAAATCCATCATCAGTAAAAACAGCACCGATTTTGTTTTTCTTACTCATCTTTTCCTTACAAGAAATCAGATGTTCAACATGGCTTAAAGTCTGAAATTGTAATAATATTTACATAAAAAATTTCGTGAAAAACAAAACAACTTACAAGCGGTGGAACAATAGCATAAAAATTTCTTAAATGCATGTTTTTTGAATCTCTAAAAACTGCAGCAAAAACATCAACCAGAAGCTAATGATAAATAAAACAAAAATTATTTAATTTCTAACTGATTAATAGAAATATAACGGATCTGTTCCAATTAAACAGTGGACACTATAAACCTTAAAATATTCAGTTCCTTCAGCAAAATTTTTCGATAAATTCAAAATAACCATGTCCAGATTCTGAGCCGCCACTTGAGACTCGCTAGACAGGCCTTCATCTTTACACATTTCTTCGAAATTGACAATATCTTCCAAATCGGGAATGAATCGAATCGCATTACTACAACAATGTAAACCTCCTGAGCGAATCATACGAACATATCCCATTGCATTTCCTAAACAAATAATAAAATACAAATTATTATAAAAAATATAAATAAATTATAGTATTTTATTACCGATTTGACTAATTAATTCCCGAAACTGATCTAAATAACTTAATCCATCAGATGTCAATCCCAATTTTCGAATTCCTTTAGTAAATTTTTCAGCTCGCTCAAATGGATAACTTTGTTCATTTTTCTGTTTACTCTCACGGAAATATCTTAAATCCTAAGTCATAAACTTAATTTAGAATTCCGTTATTAAATTGAATTATTACATAATTACTTTGATAAGCCTGGATTTGATGTGTTCATCATACATGAACTGAGAGAATATATAAAACTTTTTTCTTAAAAATTGGTAAGTAAAATTCACCTAAAAAAAATAAATGTAAATAAATCAAACATGATAAAATAATTCAAATTATCATTTTACTGTTGTATTCATAATCCCAATTCCATGTGTACGAATTGAATTTGCAATATGTCTGATATTAATTGTATTCAAATGTTTATTATTACTAGATCGTTCAACAAATATCTGAAAAAGTATGAAGTTCTTGCAAATTATTTCTATTACATTATAATCCTAATAATTCTTACTTGATTGTTCAAATTATATAAATATTTAGACACAAACACATGAATATTTCTCATAATTTCCAAAACATCCAGCCCCTGAAATATAAAATTTAAATTAAACATGTTAAATAAAATTAGATTTTTTTTCATTTTACTTGTTCCAAAGTTTGACTTGGAAGATGAGCTTCAATTAATGTTAAATTATATTTTTTTCGTCCAAGATTTTGCATTTCCTCATAAGTCTTCCAATCGTGAAGAGCAACAGTTGTTAAATTATAAAATGTCTTTGTTAAATAATGTTCAACATAAACTTTGATATTAATCGACTTAGTGATCAATCTAAAATGTCTCAAATGTAACAATGCTAATACATCCTTAATACCAACTTTAAATGGATTTCTGTCATCTAATTGAAGATGTGCGTGAATCGAGAGACGTAAATCTGTCTCAATAGCATGACAAAGCGGCTCTAAAATAAACTAAAATTGAAAAATAAAAAGTAAGTATATAGAAGTAATAGGAATTTTCAATAATAAACCTTCTTAAATTCCGCTTTCATTTCATCCTCGAAAATTTGAACTAATCGATTTGAGGATTCAAAATGTTCAGTCAC
This sequence comes from Geophilus carpophagus, assembly GCA_034687075.1. NCBI lineage: Eukaryota > Metazoa > Arthropoda > Chilopoda > Geophilomorpha > Geophilidae > Geophilus > Geophilus carpophagus. Next base: position 466 of record JAQFZN010000982.1, on the reverse strand, counting down.
TGAAATTCCTGGTAAACAATCTTGCAATGCAGCATACATGTACTGAAAAAAAGCTTTGAATGTGATTATTGAACTAAATTAATACATTTATCGAGCTTACTGGAATTCTTGGCGCAGTAATAGGATTTTCAAACACATCGGTTAAGTAAGACTCTATTATAACTCTATGCCAGTACAAGAAACTACAATCAGTCGCTTTTCTAAGTCTGTAAAATATGAAAACATTAATAAATTTCACTAAAACAAAAAGATACTCAAATTCGTACTTCACCTTTCATTCAAATTACAAATGGCTTCCATTCGACGCATAATTAAATAGAAATTGTTCAATTCATCATCTCGAAAGGATTTTAATTGAGTTCCCATACTCATTGCTAAATTCGTTACAATTCTACGTTCTCTTGTTCCTGGCCCATTTAATGTTTTTTCAGCTAGAACTAACGCCGATAAAACATCCAAACGACGT
>JAQFZN010000981.1:0-20221 GCA_034687075.1 Geophilus carpophagus | reverse complement strand
ATTGTATGTGTTCCAAAGCGAGCTATTGTAATGAGGAACAAAGTGTTGTTTTCCTCACTTCTCACCTATGCTTTGTAGTGTAGACTTCTCTCCTTGACTCTGTACTTATAACTACTACATGTAAACGTGTATGAGCAAGTTGCTCAACCTTTACTGTATTAAACCTTTATATTATTTCACTAAACTATCAACATCCTTCTTTAAACTCTGTCATTTTTAAGCATTTTAAGCATTTTTAACCATTTTTAAGCATTTTAACCATTTTTTAAGAATATTTAGCTTTTTAAGCATTTTTAAGAATTTTTAACCATTTATTTAACAATATCTAGCATTTTTAGCATTTTTTAAAGAATATTTAGCATTTTACAAAAATTTTTATTATTTTTAAGTATTTCATAAGAATTTTTATCATTTTTAGAGCATTTTCTAAGTGTTTCTATTAATTTAAAACCCTTTTATAACAATGTTATAACTTTTATAAACTTTTTTAATCATTTTAATCATTTTAAAAGCACCCTAACCATGTATTTTAGCATTGAAAACATCTCTTATTTGTGGCTATCCACTTAGCATTACCACCAATCCCATCTGAATGAGTATGTTTAAATTATTCATCATATTTCACTTTTATCTAACTGCTAAGAGCAATCCATTTAAATAAATCCAAGTACATATCAATGTATGGAATAATTGAGAATCCTTTCAATAAATAACCTTGACCTAAGCCTATCTGCCATCACAGTGCAAAATTCAACCATTTTGTTATTACTCCAAATATTATTATGACTGACAACTAAATTGCTCCCAATTTTTCACTCATGTCTACAACAAAAACTGTTTTCCTTTTTAAAAAAACATATCAAAAACTATACCTAAATTATCAAAATTATCAAAATTATCAAAATTTAAAAATTTAAAAATTCATCATGGCTGACATTTGATAGGAAATCAATCGCACTTAATGATCTCAAACACTTAAATAATTCATTAAGATGAAAGAGGAAACGTAAACACGCCATCTTTTTTTTTTATTTTTATAAAATTCTATTCAAATATTAAATTATTCAAAAGACTAATTCGAATTAGCCTAACTCGAAATAACAAGTAAATGTAAATTTGGTTTAAAAATGGCTTTAAATTCACAATTAAGTGAAGAGGTGCTAAATTTGACATCTGTCAGGTGTCTAAATCTCATAAATGAACTGCAATTTTCTCAAAGTCACACCTGGTGCATCATGGATGAAATAGGTTTAGTGTGAGCTAGCTAAATTCCATTAGTATTTGATATAAACGAAAGACTTGTTATAAATTATCAATTAAAGTATACTTTTGTTTAAAGCTATATCTAGATTCCAATATTCATCTGTTATATACCGTAAATAGCCACGTATAAAACACTTTTTTCTTAAAAATTTGGCCTAAAACCCAGGTGCGTCTTATACATGGATACTTATTTTTCAAATTAATAATATGTATATGATATCGTCCTATACGCAAGTATTTACGGTAGTTAACTAAGCTAAATTAGCAAAGAATTAGCATAATTCCATATTTTTCTGTGTAAATTCTGCATATTAAACCATTTTTACACGATTTCTATCACAGTTTCAAATACAGTAGCATTTAGGAAGCTAATTGAATTGAATTTAGCATTAGCACCTCGTTATAACAAAAGTATAAGAATTGGTTTTTACTTTTGTTATAAAATTTGCTTTACAATTCAGCAGTTTGAATTCGAGCACTTGATAATGAAAAATATTTCTGTAATCTAAAATTAGCATTAGCACCTCGTTATAACGACGCTAAAAAGACCAAATTTACATATTCTAATGCTTTTTTGTGTGAATTCATACACAAAAATCCATTTTCTACCAAACTAAGGAATATAATTTAATCAAACTTAGCATTAGCACCTCATTACAACAAAGCTAAGAAACCAAATTTATACCTTATAACGAACTTTAGCTACAATTGAACAATTTTATTAAATCTCGAAAATATTCTGACAATGCTTAATGAGTTACCACGAGTTGGTTAGAACAAGGTTTAATAATAGTTAGCTATGACAACAAACTCAAGTAAATAAATAAACTTTCCTACTTTCTCATCCTAATACTAAGATGATAATCTTAATCTTCGGATTAATCTTAATAATTCTATCTAAATTAAATCTATGTGTGTATCTATCACCTTTATTAAACATTAACATAGAAATGGAAGAGAATATCTTGTCATGTGCAGATGGCAATGCATCAACAAACTTTTGCTAACTGACGACCACTGCCTAGCGTCATTACCTATTAATGGCAGCTTATGTCGATTACCAATCTTTGTAATTGCTTAAGTATACGACATGTGTTGATCTTTCCATAACTAGAAACAAATTGACAATTAACAAAACTGTTTTATATATTTACTCATCAGATAGATATTTTATACAATGTAATTTAAGTCAGCCATATTGCAATTTTGTCCATAGAGAAAGTGAACTGGAATTTTATTTTGTAGACTAATTTTTAGCTTTCAAAGTGGATTAGAATTTTATTTTCTAATCGAATTGTGCTCATAGAAATAGTGAAGTGGAATTTCTGTTTCTAGATGAATTGTGTTCATAGACAAAAGTGAACTGGAATTTCTTTCCAGTAAGAAATATTTCCCTTAGAAAAGTGAACTAAAATTTCATTTTCTACTCTAATTGTGTTCATAGACAAGTGACTGGAATATCTCTTTTGGATCAATTTTTACCACTGAAAAAGTAAACTGGGATTGTTTTCCAGTCAGAAATATTTCCATAGGAAAAGTGAACTGGAATTTCATTTTCAGACTATTTATACCACTGAAAATGAACTGTAATTTCATTTTCTAGTCGATTTGTGCTCATAGAAATAGTGAAGTGGAATTTCTGTTTCTAGATAAATTGTGTTTATAGACAAAAGTGAACTGGAATTTCTTTCCCGTAAGAAATATTTCCCTTAGAAAAGTGAACTGGAATTTCATTTTCTAGTCGATTTGTGCTTATAGAAATAGTAAACTAAAATTTCTGTTTCTAGATGAATTATGTTGTTAGAAAAAAGTGAACTAGAATTTCTCTTTTAGATCAATCAGAAATATTTCCATTGAAAAAGTGAACTAGAATTACATTTTCTAGTCTAATTGTCAACATTAATACAAGTGAACTGGGATTTCATATTTCACACTAATTTTGTCCATTAAAAAAGTGAACTGCAATTTCATTGTCCAGCCCACTTGTGTCTGAACTAATCCACAAAAACAAATTCCAGTTGACTTTATCAATCTAAGCAAACAAATTACACAAACAGCATGTTAAATTAGCAGCAAAATCCCAAATCAATTTTACCGTCCTTTAATTTTACTAGCACATAAATTAACATTTGTAGCTGTTATCCTTCAATGTTTATTCCAAAAGCAACAGATTCATTCTGTTAAGCAGTTGCACCGAGTTTGCAAATGCTGCATCTCTCTCGCTCTGATTCATGTAGCTCATTACAAACAAAGCACTGAAACTTGCACCTGGGAATACGCCATCGGGAGCAAACATGAAAAACATCTCCATTTTAATGTATCAGTTTCAACTAAAAAAAAAAACTTCATTTGTCTGCTCCAAATAATGCATTTCAAAAATCCATGTTCTTTTAAATCAATTTCAACTATTCTCATTTTATTACTGTGAAACGCGTACCCCAAGTCTTACCAAAAGCATGTACCCCATGTCATATCCGAAACGTGCCCCAAGAGCTATCACAAAGTTAAACATACCTTCCAAACAGTACTCAAACAGATACAAGAATGTACCCCAGGTAATACCACAAAAAGTACCCCAGACAGTACCCCAAGTATTACCACAAAATGTACCCCAAGTATTACCACAAAATGTACCCCAAATATTACTCAAAAATGTAATCCAGGTGAAACCACAAAATGTACCCAAGATAGTACCCCAGGTATTACCACAAAATGTACCCAAGATAGTACCCCAGGTATTACCACAAAATGTACCCCAGGTATTACCTAAAAATGTAATCCAGGTAATACCCCAGGTAATACCCCAGGTAGTACCCCAGGTAGTACCACAAAAAGTACCCCAGGTAATACCCCAAAAAGTACCCCAAGTAATACCCCAAAAAGTACCCCAGATAATACCACAGGTAATACCACAAAATGTACCCCAGGTAGTACTACACAAACGTACCCCATGTTCTATTCAGAATGTGCACCTCCCAAACGTTAACTAAAACATGCCCCAAAACATGTACCCCAAGCGTCAGCCGAAAACGTGACCCAAAATTGGTACGAAACCACAAAAAAACAAACCCAAAAATAATCGTTCATGACGTCATGTGTTGTATCATGAGCTTCAATCACCAAAAGACATCCTTTCTCCCATTAACTCACTACAAAAAAACATAAAAACCGTTAACTTCTCTTTCCACTTTAAAATCTAAATCACCATTTAAATAACATCACGTAACCTTACAATCTCCGCTTTAACAATAAACTATATCTTCGCCATACTGACCCATTCAATACGTGCTTGACCTTACATTCAACAACAAGGTTTTTGGTCACAAATTTACTAGCTCATAACCCTAATCACGACCTAAGAAAAATAAATTATTTCAAACAATTTATCTCAAATTTTCTCGAAAATTTAGCACCGAATGTGCAAAAATGTGCAATATTGATATTTGGGTTAACAAATATTACCTCATTTCGTTTTTTTTTAAGTTTTTTTATTTTTTTTTAAGATTTTAGATAAAAAACAGGTAAAACTTGTGTAAATACATTTAATGAAATATTTAAGAGTTATAAATGGCGGCGGTGGTAAATATTTTAGTAAATGCATGACGGGAAAAGTTTGCATCTTTGTAATTTCATGTAAAATTTAGTTAGATAAAGAATATCAAACAAAATGGCTGGAATTAAGTTAGAGGATTTTTGTGTATATGTTATTTCTAAGAAGGCAGCCATTTTCTACGAATTTATGTTGATTACTTTGAGACGAATAAAAGTTCGCTTTTATGATCACTGACAAACATTTTAGAAACGGAGAAGAGAAAATTTAAAATTTTAATTTTTTCTGTTCTAACGTTTGTTTTGAGGGTTTTATTCACACAAAAACATCAATTTATTGATGAAAACTAGTGTTAAGTATTAAATAACCGTTTTTTTCAAAATAAGATATAAAAATTTAAAAAAAAAATCGATTCTGTATTCAAAATCGATACTAAAAAATCGATATTTTTAAATTTATTTTATTTAACATTTTTAGAAATTTTAATAAATTTTAATAAATTTTTAAAAATCAAAACAAAAAATATCGATACTTTACTAAACAATTTCAAATCCAATAAAATCGATACTCTAAAAAATCGATATTTGCTTCAAGTTTCAAAAACACTAAAAAACATTAGATAAAACCTAATAAACACCAATTCACGCATCAATAAATCCTTTTCAACTAAAAATAAAACACAAAACACAAAAAACCGTTGCACGCATTAAATCGATTCATTTAATCGATCTATCGTGACTATTACATATTGTTGGCAGTGATCGTTGATGACATTACCGAAATCGCAAATGCACATGTAAACGTACACAAAGAAAAACAACACTGCTCTCTCTCGTTACATCCAACTCTCGTTGATAATGCATTATGCTTTTCGCTTCCCTAATTCGTGAATAAGTCATCATTTAATGTCATGCGAAGATTAACCAAGAGAATTCTTCAAAATTTACCACTTAACAAAAGGATGAGAAAAATCAACTAGAGCAGCTTACCTTGCGAGTACATCATTGACTGCATGTTAAATTTATTGTCATCTTCGTACGATTCGATATCGGGACCGTTATTTTCTTCCGACATGGTCGTAAACGACAAATCGCCGACGAACGTAAACAACGTGTTTCAAACCTCAACTTCACCCTTGAAAATGGCGACCGGCAGATGAGTAAGCTGCATCACTCATCGATACATCCTCGGGTTAAAGTAGTTCCAAGCGGAGGATTATGATTTTGGTTTTGGTTTATTTTTGTTGTTTCTTTTATTAGATTTGTTTTATATTATTAGAGAATATGATTTTACGGATAAAAGTTTATTGTTTTTATTTAATGTGGTTTTGATTTGTTAATGAGGTTTGAATTTTAAATTTGAAAGTTGTGACGTATGTATTTCTCATTTTGTAATGAAAACAGAATTTTTTCTCATGTTTGGATTTGATTCGGATTAAGTTCCATAACGTCATAGAATATCAGTTTAAAAAATAACGATTTTTTTTAGTTTTAAAGTGCTGCCATCAATCGGTTTGATGTCATACTGTTTAGATTTATTCATTTTCGTGGATTTTTCGGTGTAATGTGCATTAAAGATGAAATAAATAAGGCAGTGAGTTTTTACATGTTTATTTTTATTAGTTGGCCATTTTGAAATGTTTTATATCTCAAAAACGTTTATCTAGCATTTCCAGAAAAACTTTCAATTTTTTTTAAAACCTAGGAATAATTCACTACACGGAATGTTAAGTTTAAAGATAATCTAGCTTACATTGAAAAAATATTAACTAAAATCCATGATAACACCAAAAAACTAGCAAAAATTAATCCTTCACCAAACCACCATTATAAATTTGGAAATAATTGATAATGAAAAATGTTTTAAGTTTAAAGTCAAATTCAAATTAAAAATTTTTATAAATTCGTAAATAAATGCCAAAAATGAAAAAATTTTGACAAAACTAAAACAAAAAAAAAATTTTAATCGAATCAAAAATTCAAAATTAAAATTGCTACTTTCACGAATCAACCACACTTATTTCAGCAAAAAAAGCTTCAGACATTTTGGTGTCCACGAAATTTTCCGTTAATAGGTTTTTACCACTCTTCATTAAGGGTAAATTCAATGCAGCATCTTCTGAATTATCCACCGGATGTTGCAAATTCAACCTAAATAAATAGAAACAAAATAGTAAATTTATTAAAATTCAAAGTTTAAAATATTTTTTTGTACATACTTCAAATTATTTTTGCATAAACTTTCAGTTTAATAAATAGTTTATATTAGAACTAGCATCACTGACTAATAATTTCAACTGCTAATGATTTAACTGATATTTCAGCCATTAAAATGCACAGAAATCAGTTAAAATGAGCAACATTTTTGCAAATTTCAGCTATTTTGTTCATTTCTGCTTATTTATCAACAAATCTTGCTGAAATTATATGTAATTTTTATTTCAAATCTTTTTATAACCAATAATTATTTGCTAGATAAATCTAGGTTATGATTTGTCTTATAAATTAAAAATAAATTTAATTTTAGATTTACCTAACCTCAAATTAAATCATCAGAAATTAATTTAATTACCATGTGCCACGTGACATGACATAATGCAGAGCAGGCTTTTGAAATCCATTGAAAGTTGTAGCAGCAGCCACAGTATATGCACCCATGTCTTCGAAAACGAGCCAATCACCAACATTTAATTTAGGAAGATGAACTTCCTTCAAAATGCAATCAAGGCTATCGCAAGTTGGTCCCCAAACGCTGCTTAAATATGTTTCTTCACCATCCGTATAACCCTAAAAAATAATTATTTTTATTTTAAATTATTTCAAAAACACAAATTTTTGTTTTCAGTTAAAATATAAAAACCTTCAAAGGAATTGTCCGCACTTCAGCATGATCATACAACAAGCAATTAAATGACCCATAAACGCCATCATTTACGTAATACATGTATTGTTTCTGGTCTTTTTTCACGTCGTTAGCGGATCCTCGTTTAGCAATGATGTTAACGCAAAGAGTGAATGCGGAAGCTACGTAATATCTTCCCGGTTCAGCTATAATACGAATGCCGCATCCCTCGGGAAAATACAAGTCCAACGCTTCGTTGATGACAAATGCGACCTTGAAAAAATAATTTTTTTTTAAAAAAAGTTTTATAAAAGCATAAAAAATATTTTCACATTTAACCTTTTGGTCAAAAAGTATTCAAAATAATTTGAAAACTTTTTTGTTTTTAAATTTTAAATTTTTTTTACCTGAATTTTTCGAATTTTAATTTTATTTTTCATTTTTAAAATTTGTAAAATCAATTTTTTGTTTATTTACCTCGTCGAAAGTGATGGCTGCATTCTTCTGGCCGGGGAATCCTCCACCAATGTCAAGTATGTTAAAATTGAAGCCCATCGACTCGGCGAGATCAAACACGTCACGAGTTACACGAATTGCATCACCCAATGCTTTAGCTTCTTGACATCCGCTCCCAACGTGGAAACTAATTCCAACTACGTTAAGATTCAATTCTTTAGCGACATTCAACAACTGTTCAGCTTTCTGCGGTTCGATTCCAAATTTTACTCCTAATGGACACTGTGCTTTTGCATCGCAACGAATGCGCAGAACCAACCTGTCAAAAATAAACAAATTAAAATTAATTTTATTAAAAATTTCAAAAATAAATAAATAAATAACAATTATTTTTTGCTTTAAAGTATTAAAATATTTTCTATTTATCATCAACATTGTATCAAATGTTAATCCTGTGATAAATTGTATTAAGATAAAAAAAATCTTTAAAAATTCCTCGACTAAATCATGATGTCATCTATTTATCAGATTGATTCTATGACCTTGTTGATATCTACAAATTTCTGTTATTTCTAACAATTTTTACCGATATAAATTTCACACTATTTTGTTTTTATAATTTTTCAAAGCTTTTCTATAGCGTAGAGAAATTACTTTTTTGGCTTTAAAATTGTGAGCAAACTATTTTTAACATTGTTCGTTTTTTATTTGCTCTAAATTTTAATATTGTTTTATTTTCAAGTGAAATTGACCTATTTCTTAATTCTGACCTAAGTAGGATATATAGAAAATATAAAATCAATATATAAATAGAAAATATCTAATACGTAAGCATTGTTTTGCATTTTTATGTAAATTTGAGATAAATTTCAAATAAAATTCAAATAAATTCAAAATTTTTCCAATATTTCTCAAATTTTTCAAAGTTCACTAACCTGGCTTCTGGAAACAAGCTCTTCACTTTGTATAATTCAGCCTCATTATCAAACGTCATTAAAGACACGTTGTTTTTGGCAGCATATTTAATAAATGACGCAGTTTTACATGGATTTGCATAAATAATCCTCGACTCGTCGACGCCTATGTCCAGAACTTTTTGGATTTCACACTAAACATCAAAATTTAAAATTTAAAAAAATAAAATAAATATATTAGTAAAATATATCAATATCAACAAATCAGCGCACACTACTTTCCTTTAATTTATTGCCAAAACATGTCTAAAACATCTACTAAACTTTAGCACTTACCGGTCAAAGGCCCAAAACCAGGTAAAATTGCTTTAATTTCCCAAATTAATAAAAACATTAGAAAAAGTGAGAAAAATTCAGTGAAAAATTGAAATTAAATGACGAAAACACGCGAAATTTTAATCAAAGACAAACATGGCCCCACTTTCGAGTAATTTAATTACCCCCTTTCTGCTACGTTAAAATAGAATCCATAAGGGACCCTTTCGGGTCTTTCTACCTGGTTACCTGGACCACCGATGCTCGTAGGCGGGTCTCATAGTCTGCCTCCACTTAAATGCAGCAACACACAGCAGTAGATTCTCCACTCATTGAGCAGCTTGAGTTGAGTAAGATCCTCACATGTAGTACGCGAACGTGCTTGGGTGAGTGTCTGTTTATCCTCGCAGTATTTTGTGTGGCCCATCAAATTCTTACCTTAGAGGCGCAGTCAAATCCTGAACCCAAAGCTGCCATCAGTTCAAGCACAGGGCCTGTGTCATTGCACTTGACCGCTAAAAATATAAACAAACAAAAATCACTATTTTATTTTCATGATAAAAATATAATTAATTTTGTTGGTATTTCTCGTTTTTTACTCATTTATGGGTAAAATGTAGGTAATTGTCTGAGTTTTGGATTATTTATAACCATGTGTAAAAGTAAAATAACATTTTTAGAGCATAATTTTTAATTTTTACTGATTTTACAAATTGTTTAAAGTCAACTGGAATTTGCTTTTTCCAAACGGTATTTGAAATTTCACAAAACTCAATTTTTTTTCATTATAAAATTCAGTTAAAACATCACAATATCGTTTGCGAATAAATTATTTTATATTTTAAAAAAATATGTAACATTTTAAAATGCTACATTATCACGAGATATAAAAACTCACAATAATAATGGATAAATACAAGTAAAAACTTAAATTATTCAAACTATGAACCATTACTAAATAAATAGCTCAGCATTCCTTTTCTCTACAGCAATTTGTTGATTAAAACATAAAAACAATTTATAATTTACACTAAATTTTTTTTTTCGCTTTAGTAAATCAATAATCACTTCCTTATTGACGGATATATAAAAAAGCACACAGGTGACAGTTAAATACTTTTACAAGCTTTACAAGTTGCGAATAGTAAATAAAATGAAATCACTTTCTATATCCTTTTCACCACATTCCCTCTATTACAGGGTTGTAATAAATTACCGGTTGTTTCCAGACAACCAATTAAAATGTATTTATCAATTTTTTATAGTTTAACATGTGCTTGAACAAATTCAGTTTTGTAATCAGACTTAACTCATGTGACAAATTTTTTTTTTCATTATTTTATCCATAATTTATATTTATATAGATAAAATATGGATAAATTAAATCATTTAATGAATTACCATAAAATGGTTCAACACGTGGCAGTTTCATTTTCCATTGTTTGTGCTTCCAGACCACATCCGACAAATCCACCACGTAAAAAGCTTCCTCTTGTTCCTAGAATTTGATAAACAAAATGATAAATAAATTTATTCATGATTTATATAATTTATTTTATTGATAATATTGTTTACCGGTCTGGAAGCAACATCACGAATCACGTCCCAAACAGACTTTACTTCATCCATAACTACAACAGCAGTGTCAATTTTCATGGTGGAAGATTGTTATTGTAATGTTATAAAATTTTTCTTAAAAATGGAAACAAAAACCGCCGCTTTGAAAATCTTTTTGGAAATACGAGATAAACTGCAAAAATAGAATAGAATTAGTAAAATTTATTTCATTTTGATTTTAAAAAAATATAGAAAATTAACAATTACTTTCAAAATTTTGTGATTTATTATTAAATTATGTAAAGTTTTTGGTCTTTTGATTAATTTTAGATAACTTTTAAACTGTTTTTAACCAATTTCTGTAACTTTACAATTACTTAGACCACAAAAAGTAATTTTTAATAAAGAAAATTGATTACTTTAATCACTTAGTTTATTATATTTTAAACCATTACGTTAGATGACTTAATAAAAACCAATTAGTCCAAGTCATTTCAAGCAATTATCACTTATTACCAGCAAATTTCTAAAGTTCAAATCATAAAATTATCAAAATTTTCCTAAAAATTATTTTTACACAAATAAGTGTCAATTACTTGTAATATTATACAAACTTTTTATCTAACTTTTATATAAAACAACACAAATAAATCAATTTTCGATTATATAATTCAAATGTAAGAATTTTTTTTAAATGAATACAAAAATTCATTTTTTTTTGTTCAAATTATTTTAGGTAAATATCAATTTTCTTCTCCATTAAATACTTACATGGCCAACTACGCCTTTGACGCTTTTAGCAAATATCAGCTCGGCTCCCAAGGAGGCTCAGCGTCCAAAACAAGTCGTGGAAGAGGCTGTTGACGAAGGCCGCAGTAAGCAGGGTACACACGGGAATGGCAGGAAAATCGGCCCTAAAAAAAACAAAAATTTCAATTAATAAAAGTAAAAAATTTCAATTAATAAAAGTAAAACTTTCCATTAATATAAAACAATCTTAAAACCCCTCAAAAAAAATTCTTATCATTTAAAGTGATAATTCTAATGATTAATACAAAATTCTTATAAAATTACGAAATTTTTATCTCACTTTTCCTATTACTCATACTAAAACTTGAGAAATTATCAAAATTCCACACTTCCGATAAATCTAACCAACAATTTTGTACAAAGCCTATACAATTACTTACAGATAAAAGTGGTAAAACGTAGACTATAAGCAGAACCAAAAACAGCATGGTAGGCGAACACCCATGGATTTTCTGAGCTACCAAATCGGTAGCGAATCAAAAATATCTTTTTTTTCTTCTCAACTGTGAAAATGGAAACCGATTTCCTTCAACCGATTGTTTTATCCTTTAAATTCAACGGAAAACTACTCTAAAAAATTTAGTTGGTACAAGCTATAAAATAAGAATCCTAAACGAAGCCAGGGCGGAATGAGAAGTGAAAATTATACCCGTGATCATCAAAATGGCGCCTACCAAACCACGCTTCCTCATTGGTTCATTCAAATTAACCGCCACTTTATACTCTACTCTCATTTGTCTAGGGCAGTAGATTGCTATATGGGATTGATTTAACGTCATGATAAGGCGGAGTAATAGCTTTCAAAGATTTAAGGAGCGGGTATTCCCAGTAACACAACCAATTTTTTTTGACCGGTTCTTTCTGGTTTTTAATTTAGAGTTCTTTCCCCCTTTCCGTTTTCTACTTTTCGCTTCTGGTAGTCTGAAAAAGTAAATTATACCAAGTTCGTTGCCTTTATCTAATAAAATGATCCATAAATCTAAATATTTTGAGTCTAAATAAATATTATTTGGACCGGTCGAATCTGGGGTTTAACAAGCGGTTTAGAAATGAAGATTCATTCACACGTCGATTTACCTTCCCGGGAAGTGATTGCGCAATGTTTTGAAAGACAGAAAGATTCAGTTTTATAACAACACGATTACGTAAATTTATTTTTATATAAAATAGAACATTGTATAAGTTTTATATTAAGAAAAACGTCAGTTAAAGAAAATTCGAAAATCTAAACTAGAATTTGATGTCGTAGTTGACATCTGATAGTGTAAGAAAACACTACAATTTCAAAATAAACTTTAAAGTGTTATTTTACGTCAACAATTTGAAGTTTATGGGTCAAGAAAGTCATTTGTGTTTGTTAACTTATGAAAATATGTTTTTACTAGAGAAAAATTAAGATTTAATAGATAAAGGATTTTTAGATACGACCGGTCGCGTTTGTGACGACATAAATCATACGAGAGTAATAGTAAACGCGATATATCTGAACAAAGAACTCGCGATCGGTCGCTGCAAACAATTCACGCACGCCCCCACGCACCAGTCTAGTGTTAGGCCTACGTGAACGTTATGTGTTGAGTATTCACTCACCTGAAAAGACTTCCCCCACCAGACCTTCCGAGTAACAATTTTTGGCGGAATTCTTGAAGCTTAAATAGCGAAACCCGTAAAAAGTTGTTTGGCAATGTTGCCCGGCGCGATGAACAAAGTAAATGGGAACGTTGGAGAGATAAATCAGTCGCTTGTTCAGCCTTTTAAGTTGAAAGACTAATCTCGAACCAGGGCTCGACAATGATGTAATGAATCTGCGTTAGATAAACGAGAATATATAACGCAACCAAACCGTTAGAGAATGTGATTTTGTTTAAGATATTTAAAAAATAAATTCAATTTTATTTTATATTTATTATTATTTGCAATAAATAATAATTTATTTTAGATAAAGAAAGAGTTATACCGCCCTTTAATGTGGGTATTGTGCTGTATATAGCGCAAACCAGCTAAAATCTGTTGAATTTAGGAACATTTTATTTAATCATCGTATTTTTATCAAAATAACATAAACTAATGTAAAATTCAATGTAAATAAATATCAAATATCTAGATTTTATTAAATTTATTCATAGCCAAGCTTAATCTACTCAAATTTCTCACTTGATTTGATCAAATACAGTTATTAGTGACGTCATATTGTAAACAAAGCCGTGATTGGATAAATCGAGAATACAAGCATACACTGTACACGTGAACACAACGAGCATCTTACACACGCAACACTTTACTACGATTTATCATTTAATAAATACAAATTCGTTTGTTTCATTTCCTGGTTCCACAACACTAACTAAATACCCTCAGGTTAATCCTGTACTGACATCACAAAGGTTTGGCATTTCCCTTAACGGCTCTCTTGAATCATTCCCCTTGCACGTGCACTAGCAGTCGCTGATCACATGCTCAGACGCACGCGATTGGTGGATGGAACCGCACCTCTTCTCCTCATTGGTTGGTGCATGACCAGGCCCACGCCGTTTTGAAGAACTTCAGACAAAAATCAGGTACCAGCTTGATACAACATCTGGAAAATATTTATCTGCTAAATATTATGTCGTCTTTTATTTTATCACCGCCTAATACACCGCCACAGCAGGTTAGTGATTTTATTTTCCGTTATTTAAGTTTAGTTTCGATTTTTAAAATTGAGTTTAAATTTAAGTTTCGTTTTTTTAAATTTCACATTCATTTTAATGATTTTTATGAGTTGTGTGTTAAAAATTAGATTCAAGACGGTTTTAGAATGATTTTCTTTAAATTTAAATTAAATTTTAAGTAAAAATAGATAAAAATAAGTGAAAAACTTGATAAAATGTTTTATTTTTTTTCTTATCTTTGTTTTGATCGGTTTTAAACTTGATATCTGTGTTTATCTCGAGTAAAAATATACAGTAAAAAAGAAAGGTGACCTTTTTTTGTGCACGTGCCACGTTCGTGCACGCACCCTAGTCTTTGTTAGCATGTTGACGTCACGTGGAGTTCACGTGCACACACCCATGAGTCGTCACTGATGAGTCATTTGTTTACAGGATGACGTCATTTGCGATTCACATTTCGGTCGGTCAGATTTGGATGCTGTGGAGACCTTGCTGTCATTTTCACGTCAAAGTGTGAGGAAACGTTCGAGTTCGTTGACGGATGATTCGAGTGATGACTGTTCAGTTCCAATAAAGAAAAGAACTGCGAGGGATTCTGAGTTAGCAAGGGTAAGTTTAGGGGTTTTTGTGTGTAAATGTAATTGTTGTAAATGGGTATTGTTTTCTGTGAGGTTATTTTTGGCATGTGTTGGTTTAATTTGATTTTGGAACATCCTTTTAAGTCTTATCTCGTTAATTTAATTGGTCATGTGTGACTAGTGGTAATTATCTCACTTCCTTTTCTTTATTAAGTATGTTTGGGTCTTTTGGGTTTGTTGTAATGAGGTTGTGGTGTTGTGTGAAGAATGGGTGTGTTCAATTGTGGCTGGATAGGTCACTTGAATGGAGGAAGTGATGTAATTGGCTTGTAACAGTGAGGTTTTGATAGATTTTTTAGTATTTTAGGTCAGTTTTTGAAACAAATAATAAGTGAACTGATTTTTTTGAGTTTAGGATTAAATATGACCTATTTATGGCAGTTAGATTTTGAGTTTTTTAATGATTAGAATTTAAATTGTATCAGTTATGAAACATGCTTCATTGGTGGTTACAACAGATGTAACCACAATAACATTTCTATAACTCATATTACTCCCCAATGTGCACATGAGGACATCGTCCCAACGTCAGAAATGTTGCACTTTTTGACATTGTGGTGACATGAGATGTCAGATAAACATCAGAAAATGACAAAAAAAATTTTGGCCAAAAAATAACCAAATTATGACATTGAGAAGACTTATGATACTGGTCATGATGAAAATTCTTACGATGTCAATCTAATGAATGTGTGCGCATTGGGCCCATACTAATACTTATTTCGCAAGATAAACTATTTGCAAATTATAGTAGCCATTTTGAAGTAGTAGCAAGATTGGCAAAAGCCAATATTTTCTAATGAAATAGACCAATACTTAGGGATGTACTACCTAGTCTATAACATCTTGTGTTATAGGAATGTTACCTGTACTAATTGTTGTATTTATATCTTTGGAGAATAATTTAAACCAGTGGTCTTCAAACTTCCCATCTCGCAGAATATTTTTTCAAGATAAAATTATCGATGGAACCCTCTGTTAAAAATTTAATTTTATTAATAATATACATTAACATAAACATAAATAATAATTAGTTCAAACAAAAATTAATGGCTTGGGTGTGCATGTTTTTCTGAACACAATATGTATATCTGAATACATAAAATATTTTAATTTTTAATACTTAAAATAATTAAAAAAATGATGAAAATTTGATTAAATTAAAATTTTTTAGCGGAACTCTTGGCACATCTCACGAAACCCAGTTTGGGGCTGGCACATTCTATCCTGGGTTCCCAAGCCAGAATCACTGGTGGGCCTAGTCAGTATTTCAAAATGACTTTTAATCCATGTTTGGTTCTTTGTTAAAATATTTGTACCTAAGTTATTACTTTTACTACACTGGGTCTCCAGGCTAAATCCCTGTCAGCCCTCTCTTTGAGGAAGCCATGCATAGAGCACACATGAAATCTATGGAGTTCTTCCCAACACATTTCTACAAATACCTCACTATATATGGTTGAGATATGTTTCTGAAAAGTTGTCCATAAAGTGAAATGTTGTATAACACATTATTTGCAAACATTTCTCTTCTTTTTGGCTATATATACATAAAATTTAGGATTTGTATCAAAATATATCTGTAATATAAGAGAGCAAATATATTTATAGCACATAGAAGGTATGGTCTACTATTTCAATTTGGCTTTAATTTGTGTCAACAAGTTTTTAAACAATTCTTTGCTAAAATAGCATTTTAGTTGTTAGCCAATTTAGCTATTTAATGTAGATAGGTAATGTCTCCTTATAAGAAATTTGGGCAAACCAACAGTTTTATGAACATAGAATTTATTATAGCCCTGTAATATAAATACATCCAATAAACATGTACTTGTGCCAAGTGTCTTTCTGCTCTGCTTAACTGAGAGCTCATGAGATAAATCTAGGCCACCGAAGGGTTAAAAAGTCTAAATCATAAAAGCTTTTTTATTTGATAAGAATTTTTTTAATAATTACCATTGTTTTTACAGTTATTGCTGAATTCAAGTCCTTCAACACCTCCAAGAACACCTAGTCCAGTTATAACATCTGTGCCTGTCTCTGTTATAGTCAGAGCTTCATCTGTTTCCAGGCAATCATCTGGTGGAAATTTGCCAACTGCAGCTAATGTACAAAGAACTACAAATAATAACCACCTGGTTTCAAAATTGGACACTAAAGATGAAAGAAGGTCACCTTTGGTTGATAATTTGTCATCAATTCAACAAAATAATGCATGTTCAAAATCTGTTAATGAAGATAGCAAGAATGTTGCAGAATTGAGCAACAGAAATGTGGACTTGAACAAACCAATTGCAATTGCTCCAAAGATATTACCTCAGTTGATTCCATTTGTTCCAGTAGCAATCAAAAATGAACCTGGACAAACAGTATACATGGCACCTATGTCAGCCTTTGGACAACCAAATTCAACAACAGTTATGGTTGTTAATGGTATTGTTGAGACTAATAAGGGATCTAAGTTGAGAACACTGTTTCCTGCTCCAATGTTGATTTCAAATGTTCCAAGGGCAATGGATGTTAAGAATAGTGATTTAAGGAGGAAGACTTATCAATGTGAATATAAAGGGTGTGATAAAACGTATTTTAAAAGTTCTCATTTGAAAGCACATGTTAGAATGCATACAGGTAATTATAAATCTTATTGGAAATTTCCATTGATTCTTATTGTTTTGGTAGGATTAATTTACCTTAAATGGTAATAATATAACAGTACACTCATACCTCGCTATATGGCTACTCTTTATACGGCATTTCACTATAGCAGCCTTCTTTAATTATGGCACTTTTTTGATTTATGGCCCACAATTTTTGTTATACGGTCAAAAAAAGGCTGTATGCATAATGATTCGTTCTATGGCTTTTCGCTTTACGGTAACTTTTCTGAAACGTATCTAGGCCATAAAGCGAGGTATGAGTGTATTACAATTCAGTACAGAGCTTGTAAATGTTGACAGAACCATTTGCGAGGTTATGAAAGTCAACATTGTAAGTATCTGTGCCTAGATTATTTAGTATAGTTTAAATGCTTAAACATAAAAATATTAAAATAAGAGTTTTTATTTAAAAAAATTGCTTACAACTAGAAGTGTTTGTTCAAATATCTAAAATTTAGATATTTGTTGTGCTATAGAACTTGACACAAATATTATCATAAGAATTAAATGGAAATTTTCAGAAAAATAATTTAAATATGAATAAATTTGTATTAATCGACTTACATTTATTTTTCAGGAGAAAAACCATACATTTGTAATTGGGAAGCATGTGGTCGTAAATTTTCAAGATCAGATGAACTATCTCGTCACAAAAAAACTCATACAGGTGAAAAGAAATTTGTCTGTCCAGTTTGTGAAAGAAGATTTATGCGAAGTGATCACTTAACTAAACATGTTAAAAGACATTCCAATCATAAAAGAACTCCAGCCTGGCAGATTGAAGCAAATAAAATACCAACTACTATTATTTCTACCATCACATTATAGTTTTGTATACTAGTCACAACATAATATTCTCTTTTTTTGTTTAAACATTTTAAATTGTTTACATTATTTGTTTATATTGATACAATTTCTTATGGTGTACAAAATATAAATATTTAAACTAAATTGTCTTGTTTCTTTCAATCATGGGATTCCTATGCATAATAAATAGTTTCTTAAAAGAAAAGCTGTTTTCTCTTTTAAACATCAAAAATAGCAATAACAGCGATTGAGGCAAAACAGCCATAGTTTCTGAAAATATATATAATCATTAATCATGCCTAAATAATCAAAGCAGAAAGATGTGAGAGATTTTCTCTTTATTTGTAGGGCATAAATTAGACGAAACTACTTAATTGCACTTACTCCTTCAATTCTTTTCATAGATCTACATCTCGAATTTTTTGTCAGTTTAGGAGTATCAATTAATAAAGAATGAATGCATTTTTGATTTGCTAGTTCACTTGTGCATACTACTGATGTATTTCAAACCACTAAAACATGGTGTATTTTCTTTCTTTCATTAGTTAAACTATATAACTCAATTTTTAAGTCAATTAGATGACTTTGCAACAGTAGATAAAATATCTTCCAGTTTACTCTGATCTAAATTATAAACAAGTTTTAATTTTTTTTTCTGATTTCTTTTCAGCAACGTTTTGATTAACTTTAATGCAATTAAGTTACTTATGAAAAATGTAATTTCTTTACAATATCACAGTCAATATTTTGAAGTAATACATTACAATTATTACTGAATAAGATTCATTAGAAATGGATAAAAGTTGAAAAAATAATTACATTTAGCAACTTCATCATATTTGTTAGATATATTATCTAACACAACAGTTAGTTTACTGCATTTGATTTCTTCAATTAATTTTTCTAAATTTCTGAACAAAGAGTATAATTTAACAGTAATTTTGGTAGATTTGAACAACAAATTTTATTACTAATGACAATCTTTTTGATTTTTTCTTCTGTAATTCCAAAATTTATTAAATTGTAAAAGAAATGAGATGAATAAAAATTATTGCAATATTTATTCCATATATATATGTGTGTGTTGAGATATAAAATCTATTAAAGTTGGCAGTAATTTATCCAATTTAACATTAGATTAGCATTAAGTTAGCAAATACCAAAGTATGGCTTTACTAGCTGAAAATGCAGAGGCAGATGGTAAGAGTTGATGAAAACATTTACAAACATCATCTTGTAGTAATCCAATAAGAAAAGGAAAAAGAAGTGATGTGTGAGAGTTGGAATTGAGTTGAAGCCAAGACTTCTTTAAGAATAATAAGAAAGTATGACGTTTATTCTACACTTAGGGTGAATAATGATTACATCAAGAGACATTCACTGTGCACAGTCCGCATTGGGGAGAGGCTACAGCAGAAAATGAGTAAATCATAGAGGTCGTGTTGGGCTTTTATAGCCACTCATAATGAAGTCACATGATTGACGTTTAAAACTCAGACATTCATTGTTAATACACTCAGCCGTTGCACACGATCTGCATGCGGGCTTTACAATAGCATGTCAATCATCACAAAAAACATAATACAATATCTTTACACAAATCTTAATTATAAATCTTAACAATCATAACAATAATCATAAAATTCATTATTAATCATTAGGTATCTACTTGATACCACATGATGTTTTCAAATAGCCTGACACCAACTGGAATGCCTTCACATAAACTAAGAGTAAAAAAAGGTGCTGTCATTATGTTACT
>JAQFZN010000980.1:0-20223 GCA_034687075.1 Geophilus carpophagus | reverse complement strand
AGTGATGTAAATTCACCATAAAGACATTCATCAACAAGTTTAAGGTCAAATAAATTCAGATTCAATTATTACACAACATTTCATATTAACTAGTTAAGCTTACGAAGCTGTCAACTTAATAATAAGTTACTTATTAAATCAACAACTTAATTACAATCCAGTCTAACCATTTTGTTGCATAA
Organism: Geophilus carpophagus; assembly: GCA_034687075.1. Classification (NCBI taxonomy): domain Eukaryota; kingdom Metazoa; phylum Arthropoda; class Chilopoda; order Geophilomorpha; family Geophilidae; genus Geophilus; species Geophilus carpophagus. Next base: position 20,041 of record JAQFZN010000980.1, on the reverse strand, counting down.
TTTTCTATGAAAACATTAGTTGAGACGAAAAGTTATGGTATCATTACATCACTACTTCAAGTTCTGTTACGAACCTGTTCGCTTGTTTAATGCAACACAAATTGTATCTACAACGCGTTTCACGTTAATATATGTATGGCATAAAAGCTAAACCTAAAACCTTCTATATATACTATATACTCAGCTGAAAAGTGCGGTAAGAGAATCGTGCCTTTTCCTTCGCTTTGTACAACAAAATCAGCTTCGTGTCGTAAAGACCCGTGACCTCACAAGTTGCTAATAAGTCACGCTTTTGTGTGTAAAACCAGCTTAATGAATCTATAAATAAGAAAATATAATGAATAATATATAGAAATATTTTTTCGATTTCAAATTGAATTGATTTTAAATATATTAAAGAATTTTTGCTGGGGATTGAGTCGAGTTGTGATTAAATCGTGTTTTTAATCTCGAAATTAATTTGAGTTTAGCGTGAACAAAAATGGTGATTTATGAGTTTTTCAAAGTTTGATGTTTAGTTTTAGTTTGTGCTTATTTTAATGTAGAAAGTCTAGACAATTTAATCAATATTAAACTCATTTTTTACTCATTTTGTTTGCAATTAATTTCGGATTTGATTTTATATTAAATAATTCATAGTTGCGTATTGGTTTTCAGTGTATTAGTTAATGAAAAGTCAATTTTCACCAAGTTTATTTGAAATTATTTAAATTAGAAGTATTTTTATCATTTCAAGTCAATTGCATTTAATTTGCATTCATATTTAGAGTAAACCAAAAGTAGCTGCAAATATTCAAATTAAAGCAGAACAAAATTTCCATTTTCGTTTAAATTTCATGCAAAAAAACGCACATTTTCTTGTGTCTTAAATAATAAATTGTCAACAATAACTGCTACTTCTATTAACTAATAGTACTAACACAACACGCAAAACCAGAATAAGATTTGGACGATGCCAAAACATTTTCCCCCATTTTGTCATGGCCTATAATCAAGAACGTTTTAATATCATTACAAACATTGCGTTGTACGTGATTAAAACCTGATTAATCTGTGGCATTTAATTACAATGTAAGTTCCTTCACATTGGTAAAAAAGAAAAAATAACCGATAATTCGAGTTACGAGAAGCAAATAATACCGTTTTTCTAACGCAGTTGAAAAAGATGAGTAAAACAAGTTGAAAAAGCCTATATTCAACGTTGCATAAACACTAAAATCTCTCTCACTCGTTCTAAAAATATCACCAGAATGTGACAAGTACCCATTTTGACATCATGTATCTGAAAACGAAAAAAATATAACGACAGTTGTAAATTTCCGCACAACAATTTAACATACCGTCATGTTATATGTCCAACTCAACTGAATTTACTGCCACAAGATGGTACTATCATGTCTTATGGAGAATAGTGCTTGTCGTCCATTTCTTAATAGTTCTACCCTAACAAAAGGAAGTGGAAGAAAAAAAAGTGTTACAACAAGGTTGAAAAATAAATGTAATTAGATAAATCACACGAAAATAAAAAAGAATAAATAAAACAAGAAAAATGAGTGAAAGACAGCTTTAATTTTTACCCCTTTAGTGCTAGCGCTTCCTATTTTTCTTGCTTACAGCATCTTGATTGAACTTTTCTCCGTCGTCATGACAACGGAACACGCACTCTATCAGAACGGATGTGCCTAAGGGAGTGATGAGTGGGTTCACGAGTGTCCACCACTGCATCTTAATCGGGTAAAGACACTCAAAGTGCTCGCCCTTTCCAACTGGCACACAACTTTAAAAACAGGTGCAAATTTGCACCTAATATTTTGATTGACACCTCCATCTCACCTTTAATCAAATTTTTAAAACTCCAGTTTATGAGAAGTGGCATTGTGGCACCGATGGCCAAGTACATTCCCGTGTCGGGGTCCGTTTGCCCATTAGGAGTCGCCGACTCCACCTACCCCTGCCCCTGCCACACATACGCTCAGCGTCTGCCATTTATCAGTGGGTCCTGCATCAATACTCATCAGTGTAGGCTGCTGGAATCCCGATGCCCAAAAGATTCTCCCAAATCTACACCTTGGCTCGGTTCCGTTATCGACCCAGTGCACGTGCAAATAACTCGTTGCACGCCCCTTACACAATGCATGGAATCAAAATGCAACCAAAACGAGCACGCAAAATGACTTTGAAACAACAAACAAAATGCTACTTAGTTTTTTTTTTTCTTTTTCTTCATTTCAACAGTTGTTTTTGTGAAAATATATGTACGGTGACAATATATTCTGGAAATTTGAAATTTTTATAAAAATTTCTATTTTTTTATTATTTGAATTTCGTATTATTATAAAATCTCCATTATGGATTTTTGGAATTATAAAAATTTCTACTTTCCGAGTTTAGAATTACTAAAAAAATTCCATTTTTCAATTTTTTTCCTATCTTCATTATTATTTTTTCCAATTTTTTTGTATTTCTAATGTTGTTATCATCAGTTGATTTTTTGGTTCAAGCTGAGAGATCAAAGGGTTAAAAAAGTTTGAATCATATCAAGCTAAAATCCCATCAAGAAAGAAAAAAAAAGCGAAAAAGAAAGAAAAAATGGCGGTTATTTTTTTCCTTTCTGACAGTACGGGGTGTCTCTCTCTCTGTTGAAGAGATAAAAAATGGACATGGGGTCAAAGAAAGAAAGGAAAGATATTGACTTTGAGTTTGTAATGTTGTTGTTGTGTATTTATTTTTTTACAATTCAGTTAAATAATAATTAAAGTGTTGAACTTTAATGCACAAGTTTAAAGAGAATGTGTAGATGCGAAATTGTGTTCCTTTTAAATAAATTATTTTAGACTTCATTAAAATAACTTTAAAAAAATAATGTTGTTTATGAGTATTACATTATTACGTACTGTGTACAGTTTCATGTATTAAATATTTAAGACTTTTTGGTAAAAATCCTTTGTTAAGTAGCATACATTACGTAAGTTCGTAACTCAGTTCTGACATTGATAGTCATGAATCGTTAAAGGAAATATATTCATGCTCTATAAAGAAAAAATACTCACAAATAAAAATAAAAAATGGTTTTCTTTTCTGAATTTATCGATCAAATGCAAGTATCTCGAAATACTGTCAAATCAAGTAAATATTTCTACCTAATTTTGCGATTTTATATACAAAACACGAAATAATTAATAATCACGTAATAAAAGCTATTACAAAAAGAAATATTAATGTATTTTATTTCCTAATTTCTCTCATAAAATTGCAAACATGTTAATTTTGACGAAGTTGCGATTCCAATTCAAATAATTCCGTTAAGCATTAAGTGTGATTCGAATTATAACATCTGGCATGAATGACAGTGTCTTGAATTACTGGTGACCCCCACTTACTGCTTTCGAAGCAGCTGAAGATTATGGCTTTATTTTTTTGGAAAGAAAGGGAGGTCGGAGTGGAAAATGAGTGGCCAAGTTCAGCGAAACCGCAAAGAAAAAATATGAAAAAAAATACTTTTAATCATAAACTTATGATTAATGAGATATGACTCACAAATAAATTTGTTTATACTGTATTAAAAGCAATTATAAATTTCATTTTCTCTCTTTTTTTCAAGAAATCAGATCCTAATTTGGTATTAGAAATCAAGAAAAGTGAGTTTGTGTTTCATTATTAGTCACTCATATTCAAATTTCAGTACAAGTTCAAAATCCATTTCCCATATTTATCAAATAATGACTATTATTATGTTTATATAAAAAAAATTTGTTTGAATTAAATGTATTTAATTATGGGGTAAGTCATAATTGAATTAGTCAGTTTCATTTCTTCATTTTCACATAACTTAAGTTGACTCATTGATCAACTGACAAGAGTTAAAAAACGTGACCAAGACAGCCATTTTGGTTTTATTTCTATTGGTAAATTAAACTAGAATTTCTTTTCTGTTTAGATATGCCGAAACTGATATAAAAAACAAAATGCGAGACATGCGAAACCATTTTTGACTCAATTTAACCTATTTTATATTCATTAATTTAAACTAGAAAAATTAATCTCAGACAAAATGGCGTTTTGCTCAAACCGGCCATTTTCTCTCTTAAAACGCTACTAAATTTTTTATGAAATCTATATAGAAGAAAAAATAATTTATTCTCAAAAGGAAAATGAGGCGTCGCTCTAAAAATCGAATTAATTATTCATTTAGTCGTGTAAAAGAGAGAAAATTCATTTTGCATGAGGAATGCGTGTGTGTAAATGATACTGAACCGCCATTTCATTCCATTTTAGGCCCCAAATTGTTAATTGTAAGCGCACGGAATTCTACCTCTCTCTCTGAATTAAACTCGAGGCCAAGACGAACAAGGCGCAATCTTCTTCTCGATTTAATTAGAACTTTGTCCGCCATTTTTACACCCTCCCAGAAAAGAAAAATGGTGGTGGATCCTATTGGGAAACATAATGGAACATTAGGATAGATTATCTCATGCGGTTGAGGGGAAGAAAACGAGCAAATCAGAGGGTTTGTTGCCACTAGCAACTAGGATTAGTAACTCATTAAAAAAAAGTGTTAAAAAAGGATAAAAAAAAATTTATAAAAAGAAAAGAATTATTTTATTTTTATAATTTTTTTTCCCTTTTCTTTATATTTTATGGTGTTGATAAGGCAACAGATGAAGGTGGCACGTGTAGACAGTGCATAGCGTCGATGACCCCCGTTTCGCCTAGGAAGTTGTCGTTGTTATGTAGTAATTATCCGAGTTGGCCTGTGGTTAAGCAACTTTTCTCCATTTCAATGGTTGCTTAAAGGCCTAATTACAACATATTTGCGTTAGCTAAAGCCTGAAATTCCTTTTGGCACTGGACAACTTTTCTGATTGGGTGTTTTGCCACTTGAAATTCTATTGTTTCTAGTCAAATGGTATATTTGTTTGGCAAATATGTATCAAATTATCATGTTCTTAAAAGGAAATTTAATTATTATTAAATTTAGTGTATATTGTAGAATTGGTTTGGATTTAATTTTAAGATTTATTAGATGCATTATTAGTAAAAATTGAAAAAAATTAGTATTTACCTGTATTATGATGTAAAGGATATTGAGCGCAGCAATTCAGTGTCATCGCCATTTGCATTTATCACAAGGGTCAACAATCTAATTGGTTCTTAAGCTAATAACCAGTTCTAACTGTATAACTAACTTCAAAATCCATGTTGTTGGGTAGTACGACTCAGGTGACAAATCTAGTCAGATAAAGTAAACAAAAATTGTTATTCAGAATATAATATTCACTTAAAACTCTTTCAAATGTAAAAAACATTAAAAAATACATACATATTAAAAACTTTATAAAAATCCATAAAAGTGCCTTATATACCCATATAAAAGTTTAAAATCTCCTTTTAGTATTTAAGATTTAATTTTTAAATAAATTTCCAGCGAAATATTCATCCATATATATGTAAACGACGCACTTTAACCAGCATGAGTCTGTTTATTTATTGAAACATGATTGACAAACTCGATTACTTCAATCACGCGAAAACCAACTCACTCACTTTAACCTAATCTAAATCTCAGCTTATCTCCTTTAATTTTTCGATAATCTCCTACTATATTCTAGAAACAATTTATTTATTATTAATATTATTAATGTAAATAATATTAATTATTAATGATTAATTCTAAATTTTCTTTTTTACATTCAAGAAAAAAGTATTCACAGTAAACAAGGAAAAAATAAAATCCCAGCAGCATGTGGAAAATTCATAATCTAGTAAATAAAAAATTTATTCATTTCCCTACTACATAAACATGAATTTACAAATTTACTCAAATGCGAGCTTTATTAAATTATGTCACAAAGTTTCACTTCAAAGGCCTTGGGAGCGTGAAAGAAAAACAACAAATAAAATAAAAATACATTTCATGAAATTTCGTGAAATTAATACTTCAAACCAAAACAAAAATAATTTTAAAAGAATTTTTTTTAAATGGCTGCTTCCATTCTTCATTTTTTAACTTTAAAATTAAACTTGATTGACAAATGACGTCTTATGCTGACAGTAACAATTTCTTCCATCTTTTTTGAAAATGATGGAGGAGAAAAAATCATATAATATATTAAATTTAAAGTAAAAAAATTGTTTTGTTCGCACTTTTAAGATTGAAATGTTGAGTGCATCCATGATAGAAAAATAAAGATGAAAGAAAAGACAAGAGATAAGGTGTTGTCAATCTGTTTCCATGACGACCCAAAAGATTGTCAACATTGACAGATATGTGAACATGAGCAAAATGAAGGTTCCTCACATTTTTCACTAAAGTTGATATTGAAACACATTTTGCCAGAAATTAAAGGTCATGAAAATCGATATTTACAAATATCTTTCAACGTTCCGTGACTTGTAATAGCAAAATCAAAAACTCTAAGCTCATTTTACTTTTTAAAAAAATAATTCTATAAAATTCCCTGGGTTTTCTATTTTTTTTTCATACACGACCCGAGTCCATACATTTGTCGTTTTTTAAGATATTAAATAATTTTACGAGCCATTATGCGTGTTAAAGTTCGGGTGTTTGTTGGTTCAATTCGTCTACAACTCAAGTACCCACCTGCTTTGTTTATCACGCATTGGTCGAAATAAATATCGTTTATTTAAAAATTCAAAACATTGTTCACTGATTATAATCTGGCAATCATTATTCGTTGGTTGGAAATGAATCCAAGCGCATCCCAGAATGCAACCAATGAATGGGTCCTGAACCGCGGACCTCAATCTCCTGTTTGTCGGCATATGGCTCTATCAATCTGCCACTCTTGTTGCGAAAGGTTCGATTATCATAGCAGCAGCTTCCGGTCAACATAAAAAAAAGTAATAAAATTTAATTATGCAAAATACATCCACATAGATTTAAACCATTACCATTACCATTAATAAGCTGTTTCAATTCAAAGCAATGACAATCAGGGAGCACATAAGAACCCCAGGAATGGAGTATCCAATACGGGATCATATTTTCTTTACTGGGTTTCTTCAATCCCGGAATTCCGGTACTGACACGAGACTAAAAAAAATCTGAAAAAAAAAAACGGAAATTTATGAAGGATACTACACCATTTTTGCCAAAAATTAAGCAAGAAACAAATGATTATTTATGTATATATTTATTTATTTGTTTAAACTACAGAGAAAATAGCTTTAAACCCGAAAACATATTGCCAAACATGTGTAACCACATAATTTGACCTCACAATTCCCATTGAAACAAATTTAACAAAAGTCAACTTATATAAATTCGCAATTTAAGTGCAAATTGCTTTCCTATACACATCCCAATGAGTAATCAATAGAGTTGACTGACCCCAAACATAAAAAATAAATATATAAAAAATAAATTCTGGGGGAAAAAATGTATTGGATAACATAAAAAGGCATTTATTTGTGTATCTGGAGGATATTATTTTAGAGCAGTAAAGACAGTAGCAAACGTCAGTGTTGCGATAAGAGGTAAAATGATTGCGGCGCGGAGCAACATGCAAATTATTAGTATTTGCCCGACTGATAAACAAAAGAAGCAACCTTGCACGAAACATTAATTTCTCTATCTCATTTTTATTTCATTTTATCTAGGATCATTTCGAAGCGACAACCAACGCCAGACCGCACAAGTTATTGAAAGTAACGCAAGACAGTAAGTAACTATTTACCCTAATTTATTATTATTATTATTATTACAACTAAAAAAAATGGCGTCTGAAACGACTTTTTGTATTTATCTAAATGTAAATATACAATTAAAAACATGTAAAATTTTTTTTTTCTACTGGATTTATTATTATGTAATAATAAATAGCAATTATGGATGAAAGCTGTCACGCAGTGAAGCTGAATTCTGTGAGGAGTTTTTGCAGCAAATGAAAATTGAGTGAAAGATTTTCGAATGAAATTGTAATCAAATTGAATTTTTTTTGGAAAAATGAAAAGCAAATGGCAAAGACTTAATAATTCAAAGCTGATTATGCGACTGAATTAAAATAAATAAAAATCCAATTTTCAAAAAAAAAGTTTTGTACTTTTGATATGAGAAAAAAATGTAATCTTACGATTCTAAGCTTATGTTAAATGAATAAGTTAAATATAATTTTCTTTGATATTAGCATGTGAAAGTAGGATTTGATAAATCAATTTTGCTACCGTAAACACAACTCGCTTAATTCCATCCATTCAATTCAATCCAAAATAATTTTCTTTTAATGTTTAAAGAGTAAATATATTTAGAGTTAGGAAATCAATAAAGGCAAACAAATAGATTCATTTACTGTACAGGACAAACATTAATGAGTTTTTACATGAACACAAAATCCACTTTGAAGAAATCCAATTATAAAGTCTCAGAGAAATTTTATTAATTTCATGTTAGCATTGATCAATTACTTTTTCGCTTTTAGCTAAAATCCATTGAAATTTCCATTTATTTTTCAGTCTTTTTTCAATCCTAAGAAGCCAATTAAAAACCAATGTCTCTAACTAAAGCTTGTCGGAGCATTAAATATGCACATTTTAACCATATTTTAATACATATTTAAGCAAAAACTTTAATTTTATGCCATGTTAAAGAGTTTCAAGCGTATTAATTAATCTGGTCCATTTCATTTTTTAAAAATATAATAGCATATTTTAGCAAATATAGGCCACACCCGATTACAAGCTGCACTAATAATGGTATCAAAACAATCTCATTTAAATCCTATAAATAGATTTTTATGTAAAATATTTTATAGGTTGCAGCTTATATTCGCTAAAATGTGGTATTAAGATAAAAACTACAGAGCTTTAGATGATAAGTCGGCCATATTAGTTTTATTTCTATTGAGAAAGTGGACAGAATTTTTTTAAGAATAATTTTGTCAGAATTGGTATAGAAAAAGGAATTTAAGTTTACTTTATCGCTGAAAATGAAACAAATATGGCTGATTCTGTGCAATTTGTATCTCAACTAAGAAGCTTTTAAGCGAAATCTAATCCCTGTGGAGTAAGATTTCAGATAATTAAAATTCCAAAAAAGGAATAGAATTACAAAATTCAGAGAACTAAAACCAAACTTTAAAAAAATTAAATCCAAACCCTAAAAACTTGAATCAAAAAATATTATCTTACAAAAAAAAAACATTCCTTCATCTCTTAATCCACCAATCATTCTTTCTACCTCTAATCCACCTTCATAAACTGCAGATAACATTCAAGCCATTCAGTAAACACACAACAACATACTCAACTCCATTGTATTGCAACCAGTTAGACTAAAAACATCTACCATAATGTAAACATAAATTGCTGCAGCATAAAATTCCTACAAATCTTCATTCGTTTATCCCATCTCATAAAAAAATAATACACTCAATTACCAAACCTCATTACCCCACAACAAATTGCAAAAAAACATCATCTCATTTTCCAAATTGCCAGTAAAGAAACCCAAACAAGTCCCTGGAGTTTTCCATTTAACAAAAAATAATAATTTTTTTTAATAGGCTTAGAAATAGATTAAATTAAATTAGTTGTAGCTCGAGTAGCATTCAACCAAGACGAAATGTAATAGTTGAAACGACATTATTTCTATTTTTTTATTTTCTACTTGGTCTGTGAACTTGCCAGAAGCCTCCTGGGAAAAAAGGTCTACGTCCGGGTATCCTGATAACGACTCACGGATGGATGGTGCACCAACACACAACGATGGGGAGACGGGTTGGATAAGAGAGAGAGAGGAAAGTGCATGTCACATTGTGTGATGGCGACTCTGCTTGTAGTTAAGGGAAGGTTTGAAACGGAAGTAAACAAGTCGTGGATCACGTTGGCCATGATGGTTTGTTTCCGAACGAGATTTAACAAGATTTTGCAGAAAGTAACAAAGAAATGTGAATATCATCATTTTTTTTTTTCAGAAAATGCAAATGTGCAATTCTTAAAGTGATGGGTAATTTAACCGTTGGGGTAAATTAGATGGTAATGTGCCTACCCAGTGTCCTGTTTTAGAAAGGATGTGGCCTCAAGATATCTGTGATAAGGAAATCCCAGCTGTAAAGAGGGCTCTATATGATACAAAAAGGTTAAAACAGTCATTATGTGGTCAGATCAAAGAGATTTAAATTGTATAAAACAAATCATTTTGACTCAAGATTTTTTTAAAAAATTTTTAAAAAAAATCAATAATTGAATTTTTCATTATCCGACCATCTTAATCCCCATTTATGTTTTGGCAGATGTTTTTCAGATAATTTAAATTTTTTTTCAAGAATTGTGTTAGGTAAATTCAATTTTTTAAACTGTTTTTGTAAACTAATTATGAAGAATTCAGTTCAACTTAAACTAATTAGTCGTTGAAAATAGTTATTAATCTTGTTTTTAAGCTATTTTTAAGCATAAATCAAAATATTTATCAATCAGACCACTTAATTAGAACTAGATCTGATGTATAGATATCAAAATTCAAAATGACTGCCAATTTAAGCAACATGAACATCTTGAGAGTTGTTTCAGAGAAATTATTTGTTCTAGACAGGCCATAAAGCAAAATATAAAAACAAAAAACAAACAAAATAAACGGTTTCTTTTGTGCACAAATTATTATTGAAATTGTGCATCATTCTTCATTACATTCCCATCATTGATACAATTTGACAGAATGAAAAGAAAAAGAAATACTAATAAATACTACATAAATCAAAAATGATGCATTGTTAGCAAGCATACATAAACAGTAAACAAAATCTGATATCCATTGAAATATTATACTTTGATCAAAAGATATTTGTTTTGTTGAAGGATATCAGGTATATTTGTTTACATATGGATACCGTTGTTATATTTTCATAAGCGGAAATTCTCCAATATTTTTCTTAAGTTAATTATAAAATCTTCACTTTATTTTTATCTTCTAATTTATTCAATTTAAACATGGATTTTTCTAAAGAAAATAAAAAAATTATGGATTAAAAACGATTTTTACTTTTTTGGAATAAAAAGATTGATGAATGCTTCAGAGGAAATTGGAATGTGCATTATTGGAAAATTTTTAGAATTTATTTGTTTTGGCTTTTTTTTTTAAAAAAAAAATAAAAAGCAAGCACGGAAAATTAGGGATAAGATTTATAGTTATGATAAATAAACGGCTTTGCATTAAGAAATCGTAAAAACAAATTATTACGCATTAATAATTCGCTAAGAATACATCTCTCAATGGAATTTTGTAAATGGAATTGAGCAAATAATAATCAAATTCTGATTTATTCATAAAATTTTATAACCTAGTTGATTTTTATGTTTCATTTATGAATCATAAATCAAAATTTCATTTTTTTCTAGGACCAAAATTTTCAATATAAATTTAACTATAAATTATTCAAATCTTAAGTCAATTAGCATTAAAGATTTTTCCTAATTTAAGAAATTTTCTGGGGTGAAATAATCACCTTTGGTTGAAAGCATTTGCCGAAACTAAAGCAATCTGAAAATCAGACTTCAAACCAAAATCCAGTCACCATGATGTGTTTGCTTACATTTATGTTCATCTCTGCTTTCAAACACAGCAAATAATTATTTAATTATTCAGAATCCTAATTGCTCAAGTTTTGAGCAATGATTACACGTGAGATTTCCATATCCTAAAGTGGCGTAGTACAATAAACAAATAAAATAATATTCAGGATTATAATAACCTTTTATGAGGTTCAAATTAAATTTCTTAAACAATTATTCATGATTGGCTAATTCAAGTCACATGACTTTCATTTCAACAACTCAGAAACTGTAAAAATTAAATCTTTACTAACCTGACAGCTTTAATTTCAATTGCTCTGTCCATCCTTATGTTTTCTCTGGTTAACTTCATCAAATGAGCCCCAACAAAAATAACGGTCACCTTTATAAGAAAAAAGAAAAATCAGGGATCAAGATCTACTAAATTTTGCAAAACTTCCTAACTTAATATTAAATAATACCATCTACCACGACTACTTCTGCCTCGTCATGTGCAACAATTACAGGGTGAACCAAGTGTGGTATAAAATACTGTAATTGACAGAAAAAAATGGCGCAAAGTCATTATCGCGTATTAACCCTAATTCATTTTACCGAAGATCACTGTAACAGGATTCCGAGATGTACAAGCAAAGAACACTGGAAAAAAAATAAGTATTGAATTATAAGATTTACTGGAATCGGCGAACAAATAAATTTTTTCTTCTACTGAAAATTCATCCATTAAAAATTGATGAAATGATAAAAACGGGAGCAAAATTCTTGTTATATTCACTTACATGTAGTTGATATAAATTCTCAACTAAGCCTAAGATTAAGCAAGATTAATGCGATCATAAAAGTGTACCCACATCAACTTGTATGAGGGTCGGTTGATGTAGTTATGTACAACAACAACCCATGAGTTCACCATCAGTGTTAACAGATCAGAATAAGGGATTAAAGTGAAGTTGGTTCGAGAGAAATTTTCATTTCACCTTTAAAGGATTTAGTAGATCAGTTCAAGTTAAGTCCCCATCTGTATCCTGAATTCTGTTCGAGACCATCAAGAACAGTGCTGAGATCTAGAAAAGGGTTATTTAGACCTAAACGTTCGTTACAAGATTACAAGAATCCCATTAATCAGTCAGAATTTATAAAGAAACTCATTTGAAAATTTAAACTGAGTTTTTACGGAATCTCATTTCAAACATTCAATTTCTACGGAAACTCATCTCAAACATTTGTATCATTAAAATGTTAGTTAAAAGTTGGATGTTACTTTGTTTTTCAATTAATTTTAGTCCCATTTTCCCGTTAAGAGTCAAATTAAAAGTTCACCAACTTCCTGCAAATAAATTAATATAATTAAAATTCAAACATTCAAACCTAATGTCAATTGCAAAATAATTTCATGCAATAATTCAAAAGAAATCAATAAGCAACTAAAATACATTTCTCTTAAATCGCTAACTAATTAAGCCTAAATAAAGGGCACCCCCTACCAGCTAGTGAAAACAGGCACTCTATTAATGATACATTTATTGCTTTCTCTCTTCGCCATTAATGCTTGCTGGGTTTTACCAAAGCTGAAATAATTACACATTTTCGATTTAGTGCCGCAACTTAAAATGGCCGCTGTAAAACTAATGTGTAGATGCGCACTTACGAGCACAATGTTTAAGGGACCCCTACACTGCAACCATTTTCCAGTGTTTACATCTCAAAATTGCAGTAAAGAATTGTTAGTGTCAAATAAGGGATTACATGAATCAAGTTTAATGATTTCACGTGAAATTTGCTACTATTTAACCCCGGCTTCTATTCAAAGGAGTATCTAAATCCAAAATACTTCCTTTTTATTTTTTTTTTAAAAATATATTTAGTTGTCTTTAAAGCTAATAAAGGTTGTCGTCTTTAACTACCTACAGGAAATATTGTTTTTAAGTTTTGTGTATGAAATAATAAAAAAATGTACTCAAAACAAAGTGAAATTTTTCTAGTTATTTCTAGATAAATATTAAAGAGTAGAAAATATTTGTTTTTTTAAGCTAAAATTTCATCCTACTCAATAAAATTCATCACTTTATTTCGACCAATAGAACCTTAATTTGCATCGAATCAAATTAATGCATAATCATTATAATAAATGGCATTTTATTTATTCGAAAAATGTGTTAATTACATTCAACATGTCAACACTAGACTACACCAAAATCCTCTATCTGATTCTGAGTTTATACCAGTTTCAACAAAATTCACCATTTGCTGGCTCATTTCAGGGTGCAAGGGCGGTTGCAAACACTGGATCTCATGAATGTGAACGCCTTAATCTCGGCACCAGGCCAACTCATCACATAAACCTATTGAATTTCTTCGCCAACATCAAACTGGCACAAAAATACAGCCACCGATCAATACACCCAGCAAATTATTGATACAACCCTTCATCATCCTCCGATTATTCCATCAATCCCTCAATTTAAAACAGGAAAAAAAAATATTTAAAAAAAAATCAGTCTCATTACGTCACAATTGAAGTCGTGCCCTTAAGATTTCCATAGGGAAAATACAAGAAAAAAATGCTTAAAAGTCTGATCGGTTGCCATGGTTCCGAGCCAACTTGTTCCGAATTGCAGATAAAAGCGTCGTGCGCATGTGCACACTTTTTTCTGCACTGTTTCCGCTAGATCTCTCTAAACTTCCGAGTTCCGCGGCCATTTTTCATTCGAAGGCGGGAAACGAAATTGGCATCTATCCATTGCTTCTAGAATCTACCACTAAAAGCGCTTTCATTGTACCCATACTCCCTCCATTCCCTCTTTCCATTCATTTTTTTTAATAATGTACGTCGACTTCCGGAATGAATGGTCTCACGTGACTTCGCGTTTTTATCTCGCCGCACGAGATTTTATCTCTATGAAATATGGGTATTGTTTGTTTGATGGTAAAAATGAGACGTGTTATAGCTTTGTGTCGAGTTGAAAGAAAAAAAATTAATGGAAAAAAAATTCGTTTTCCCGTTTATGAAATTTGGATCTTTTTTCGTTTTAAATAAAATAAAATGGAAGGTGGAATTTGATGAAAATAAAGGGAGAGTGTTGTTTGGTAAATTTCCATGACAACTTTGCATGAAAATTAATAATAACTAGGATATAAATTGCACTTAAGAACTAATTAATAAAAGAAGGTGTGGAGCGTCACAATGGGAAGGATAAATTAAAATAAATTCTATTCAAATGCACTTTATTTAAAAATAGGCTAATTGAAGTTGAGGTAGGGCAATTAGACCTACTCGCTGCAGTTACCGTTGCTAGGGAACCTTATTACTTATAGTGACATAAACAATACCACTTCCTCTACGCAGAGTTTTAGAACAAAATTATGGAAATAGAATTATTTTATCATGATAAATTAAGGGTACGACTAATTTCATTAATAGGACTATAATTAAAAAGCAATTGCTTGATTGCTTTTGTTATTTAATTACATACAAACGTTAAATTAAAGCCAGAAAAATTTCTGTTGTAGTCAGAATATTCTCAACTAATTTTTGATAAGTTAAAAAAAATTAGTTTGAAAATGTCTCGTTCGAAAGTTAAAAAACATTTTTCCATAAAAAATTAAAAAAATAAGTTTGCGATTTTTAGTACTTTTTCCTTAGAGCTCTAAACAACATAGAAATCTAAAGTTTGCTTTAAAATTTAAAATATTACACAATAGTTAAATCTTACCTTGAAAACTAAATATCTGTTTAGAAATCCAAGATAATATTATACACAATTTGTAAGAAAAACAAGTTTAAATATCTTTCAATATCTAAAAGCCAATTTTATACCTCAGTACTTATTAAAATTGGCAATACTTTGATTTATCTTTACAATAAAACCTCGATTATCCTGATTATTTCCTTCTTTTAAAATTATCTCTCTTACGCCATCCAGATAATCGAGGTTCTACTGTAGTTGGGCACTATTATCAGCAGTGCTAGTAGCAAATTTTTAAAACTAAAAAATTTTTGCTAAATTTCCACTAGATAACACATCATTGTGATGTGATTTATTGTCATATTTTATTGATCGGTACAATAAAACAGTGATATCAGTAGCAATAACTAGCTACCACTTAAGTCATTAGCGATATTTGGTAGAGCAAACACTGTGTACTTGGGGCGGCACCAAGCAAACTTGCCGCCCAAGTGCAAAGTATTGTTTGCTGCCTCTACAAAATAAAAAAAAATGGTCTTCTTGAGCAAAAATACCGCCGGGTTGGCGCGCTCCTGCTTGTAACTTAAGGTTGTCCTTGAAAACGAGATGATCTTTTAATTAACACAGACCAATAATAGAAAAACTTGAATTACAAAATCATATCTTATTTAATTTTTATTTATATTAAATAAAAATATTTTCGTAATAATAAATCAAATTTCCTATAAAATAAAAAGAAATAAATTTATTTTTAAAATTTTATTTTCAAATTCATTTCGTAACTTACAAATTCTCACCTATGCATAAGTTACCCGGAGTGCCTACAAATCCTTCAATCTGATAAAAAAAAGAAAAAAAGTTTCCTAAGTTCAACTTTTATACCTAACTTAAAAGCATATCTATGTAATCAAAATGACAGCACTTGAAAATTCATTTCACTTGTCACATTTGATGAATTTATTGATTTATTCCATCATGGATCCAATGCATATCCCCTCGCAATATCTTTTGCCTTTGTTTTGTTTGCCTTCGGGTGAAGCCCAGTTTAAAATTTCCTGCAAAAATAAATAAAAAAATATACATGTATCTATATAAACTTTTTCTCTTACAAGATAAATAATGAAATAAAAAAAGGGATTGATTTGTAAAATAAGGCGAGTAAAGAAAAACGATGCCAATTTATTTTTTCAGAAAAAAAAATAAATTTAAAAAAAAAATAAAAAAATAACTTTTTATATATCTATAAAAAGATGTTTTACAAAAAAATTGGCATTGTTGAAAAGCTTTCTTCTTTTTCCTCATTTTGACACACGGGATGCCATTTCATTTGTCTCTTGGTGGGTTCTTATCAACGATGCCAAGAACAAACGGCAGCGTCTGTCAAATCAAACTTTCTTCGCTGAATATTACGCACTTGCAAACAAATGTGACAGGCTTTTTTAAAATAATGTTCACTCAAAGCATTGTTGAAAAATTTTTCCTGCAAAAAAAGAAAAAGAAAAAAAAATCAATGTGTGAATTTTTCATGGGAATTTAAATACGGCCATTTTTAAACGCTCAATCAAGTGGATGGCAAAACATGGCTTATTTCCAACAATCAACTTATGTAATAAGTTAAATTAAGTAATAGCTAATTTTCATTTTTCGTGTTGTAAATGAGTAAATTGATCAATTTTTTTCATTGTTAAAATTCTTTAGAAATGTTTAAAATTATTGACAGCGATTATTAGATAAATTATTAATGATTATAACCTTCAAATTTAATTTTTAAATTTTCTTATTCAGTTCCGAGACTAGCTCAAGGACCCCAAATTGCACTTCAAATGGGTCAATTACTTTCAGTTTCATTTAATTTTTTATAAATTCAACTTCAATTTTGTAAAGTTTTCTTTTAAATTAATAAATTATTCAAAATAAAAGTTGAATAATTGAATCATGCCAAAACTACGGTAAGATTCAGTTACAATTCGCTTATAAGCTTATGAAAATTTGGACATAAAAGTAATATTGTAAAAGATATTTATTCAGAAATTTCAGTATTATTAAATAAAACAATTAAATCAATTTTATATCTAAAAATCTTGCTTATTTTAAATCAAAACATCTTTTATCTTTAAAACTTGATAAATAAACAAACATTTTTCAAGTTTTCAAGAAATTTATCAAACTTTGTGCATTAAAGTAACATCAAAATTGATCACTTTAAACTTGTTTCAAAACCTTGTTGATCCATTTATTGTGCAAAGCCAAATTCACGGCAACTAGCAAAAGTTGCAAAGGCGTGCAAATTGGCACCACTAGTATCGTATAAAGGATAATTAAAGGGTTAATCCTGGCAGTAAGCATTCCGAGATTCAACTAAAGGAGTGTTTTGAGCACTGAAAACTCAATGGACGAGTTGGCGAGTCATAAGCCGTGTGCTACGTGCTTCTCGCGCCATCCTCCTTCATTTCAAACTTGATGTTACATCATCCATTACAAGTGCAATTTTAGGTAAAGTGGTGTAATAAGCAACATCTTTAAAATACTGATTCAATTTCAAACAATTTCTTATCGAAAACTTTCACCTTTTCCCTAACGAAATAAACAAAGTTTGGTTTAAAAGTACATTTCAAAGTTATTACGTTTTGAAATTAAAAAGAAAACAACTTTTTACCTTCATCATCTTTAATTTATTACTATTTAATATTGAGGAAACTGCTCAAATGAGGAATAATTTCACGCAATTCGTTATGTTGTTGTTGTTGCCGTTTATAACGCTAATAAGATTCTTGATCACCCTTGTGCTAATTTTCTGCATTAACATTATTTAGTTCAGGTCTTTGTCTGTTAATATTCCTGTTGATTTAAAAAATCTAAACGTTTATAAACTCAATTAAATACTAACAAAATTATTCACGCTGTGGTTTGGCTTAATCAAAGTCGCCATTTACGGTTGGTTCTCTGTTGGTAAAATCTAGAAGTAATTTAAATTTTCAAGCGCCGTAGAAATAGTTTCTTAAATTTTACCTATTTAAGCAAATTAAAATAAGTACTAAGTAAATAAAATGAATAAAGATCAAATAAACATGAAAAGTTCATTAATATTAAATTTCAAGTTTAAAAACAAAGGAAAGAATAATAAAAAGAAAAGTTAAAAGACACTTTTGTCTAATCACTTAACATGAATAAACATCATAACAATAAAAACATTTACACCAACATTAATACCCAACGCATTAAAAACACAATCGAAACAGTTCCACGAAAGGACTTGAATTTCTTGTAAATGGCTCGTTAAGAACCATCACATCTAATAACCGGAAACAATTCAAATCGAGTGGTCAGACGAAAGAATGCATTACACAGATAACACTTTGACACCCATTGACCAACAAAAAGTAAATAAAAACTAAACTTAAATAAAACTAAAAAGAAAAAATTAACTTCCATTTCGTTTTACATATCTCAAAATAAATCTTAAATTTATATTTTAAGTTAACGACAGTCCTGATCCCCGTGCTAAATTCGAGACCGTTAAACCGGGCCTAACAACAGGACGAAACGTATTCCTAAATCACAATAAAATCGCACCTTTTATCACATAAATGCAATATAAGATCGTATTAATGCTTTATACCAACATACAAACCTTTTACAACTACCATTTCTTAAATTCAATGACCGATTGATGGCATCGAATTGCAATAACGCTGCAATAACAAAGTTGAGTTTCAAAATAAATGTCAACCATTTAATCGATATAAAATAAAGTAAATAAAAATAAAATCTCTAAATCGTTTACTTTTTCAATCTTTCCAGGCGAATTGTGTTTGGCTCTTCGTTGTTCCAAAGAAGAACATTGTTTAGTGAAGAATGAGAACGTGGCACTCTGCGTACCAAACAAAAAACCCGCCAGGGACAGGTGAGTCGAGTCCTCTTTGGTGAGCTGAAAATAGTCGTAGCAATATGTATACCCCCTGCCACCCAACACGTAAAACGCGTGGTGGCAAAGTGCATGTGCACATCAAAGACCATTTCCTTAGAGAACGCTGAGATTTAAACAGTTCTCTTTTTAAAGGTAGAGACAGAGTGGAGCTCTGCAGGTGTGGTAATGTAATATTCATTGAGGTAAATGGGCGAAAGGTGTGTACGAGAAATTGCATATGTGAAAAAGGCCAAATTAGAAATGAAGTTTTAAATAAAAAAAAAATTATAAATTGAAATAAAAAAATACAAAAAAAAAAATACAAAATGGGTGAATAAAAGAAAAATCAGCATCAATCATTTGTTTCTTGAATTCTAACTAGATTATTTGATGTGGAAAATAAATCAAATTGTAACTTTAAAAGAAGAAATAAAAATTGGAATTTTTTTTCTTGTCTTAAATAGATATAAATCGAAATTTAAATATTAAGTGATAAATGAAACCACACCCAGAGTGATTAAATATTAAAATAGAAGTGCGCGATTGTATTAGAGGAAAGAGAAATGGAAATATGAAAATAAAATTATTTATAATACCCCATTTGATAGAATAAAGAAGAAAATATTCTAGAAACCTTTTTCTATGTAAATATTTGTATACATATAATATATATAACTATATAACAAAGTTAGGCTTATTAGATTATTCAAATGTGAACCAAGAAAAAAAATTATGTGAATATTTTAACTTTTATTTTCTCTTTGTCCATTTCCCAGTGGTGTACAAAGTCTTGTAACAAATGTTTATTATGGTTTCAATAATGGGATTGTAGTATTGTACAAAGCAGATTGTGGTGCAGTACTGGTCAACTGGTTGCACAATGTTTATTATCCAATGTTTTCAACTGACTTTTTTCCATGTA
>JAQFZN010000979.1:0-20229 GCA_034687075.1 Geophilus carpophagus | reverse complement strand
TTGTTAAATAATTTTTTTCATACAGAAAATTAAGTTTTTTTATTCATGTTTTATTATTTTTTTATTTTTTTTTTTAATTACATGATAATATTAAATTCTATTTTGTGACGTAGCATTTATAAAACCCCTCCCCTCCCCTTGTCACATATTGTCACAAAATCCTGGCTCCTCTCCCCCCCTTAGAGCGTGACGTCATTTATGGACGGCCCCTAAATAGATTCGTGCCATTTGTATTACGAAACCGAGAGCTTGTGAGATATGTTGACACAGCGGTGACGTTAAACTTTTCCCATAATGCTCTAGTTGTTGGGCGTCAACAGAGCATTGTATAGAAAAATGGCGACCGAGTTTGACGAGCCGATTTCTGAGCAGGAGAAGGTTCGTTCATTTTTAATTTGTTTTGAATGCTTTGTAAAAACAGTTTTAATGCTAGATAAAAACAATATGAATAGGAATTGATAGCCTTATTTATTTTAGCTGCTTAATCAATGACTTGTTTTACAATGACAGGTACGAATCGCCTCAGATTTCATACTTCATTCTCCACCTGGCGAATTTAACGAAGTATTTAACGGTAAGATTAAGAATGTTCAACTTATGTATTAATTTATTAACCTTTCAGATATAATATTTTATTTAAATGTGTGCTGAATTTTTCTGAGCATGCGAAAGCCGAAAGCGGAAATGACTTTAAAACAAACAGATTAAGTGATAAAAAAATAAAAAAAAAATTGTTGATTCATTTTAATAAAACATAAAAACAATTACCAGTGTTTTATATAAATTTCTATTTAATAGATGTTCGTCTTTTATTAAATAACGACGTTCTGTTGAAATCAGGTGCATCTAGGTAAAGAAAATAAATATACCATATGAGTTGATATTAATTTGTTAATTTATTTTTACAGTGCTTTTGCCCAATATAATAAGGACCAATTAACGCCAGTTAAGATTGAAGGTTCTAATTTCCAAGTAAAATAATTTACAGAAATTTCTATCTATTTTTTGAATTTATTTAGTTTTATTTTTGAGCAGGCCCTGATTACCGAATTTAATGACTTGGGTGATGGACGATTCTACGATCCGCGATCACAGCAGTCGTTTCGTTACGATCACCTTCGTAAAGAAGCGAGCGATTTTCGTCCCTGGGAGGGCGAATCAGCGGCTGAAACATGGCGTTCAGCTTTTGAGTCTGAATTCATGCAATATGTGTTCAATCACTACCGACACGGTGTTTGTTCCGTGTTTGCACGATCTGAACCTGGTGTTGGCACTGTAATCAATGCATGTATTGAAGATCATCAATTTCAGCCTAAAAATTATTGGTAATTGATTTAAATATGTCAGCATGAATATGTTTTTAATCGATATTATTTTTATTATTTAAGGAATGGCCGCTGGCGTTCCATCTGGACGTTGGTGATCAATAGTGGTATGATTGACATACGTGGTGTTCTCAAGGTACAAGTACATTACTATGAAGACGGTAATGTCCAACTTGTGAGCACCAAGGAGATCAAAGACAATTTTACAGTCGCGGTAAGATTTGTTTAATATTTATTTATTTATTTATTTATTTTTTAAATTATTTTTACATTTTTTAGAATGAACAGTCTACGCCCAAAGAAATATGTAAATTGGTAGAAATTGCCGAAAACGATTATCAGGTACGAATTAACTTTAGTTAGAGAAATTGTTGTTAATATTAATTGATTATAAATGGTATTTTTTTGTTTTAGACTGCCATTTCGGAGAATTATCAAACAATGTCGGATACAACTTTCAAGGCGCTGCGCAGGCAGTTACCGCTCACTCGAATGAAGATTGATTGGAACAACATTCTAAGTTATCGTATTGGGTCAGAGCTCAGACATCAATAAAAGTTTTGTCAACCAATCTCCCTTTAGTTTGATCTTATTTACAACTTACGGACTGAAAAATAATAATTATTAATAATTAATAATTGTGGTTAACGCTCCCATATTTGTTTCTTTCTTGTTTCGGGGACCAAGGGATTTGTTTGTTTGTTGTCCAACAGCTTATGGATAAAATAAATTTAGTAAAAGAATAATTGAAGTTTGTTTTTTTAAATAATGTTTTTATAATTTGAAAAATACAAAAAAATAATATTAAATGACAAATTCATTATCATACAATAATAATTACTTAAAAATTAACGTTATTACGTAATTATACGCGAAATAAAGGCACTCGTAAAACATTTTTCTTAGGTTTCTCGAAAATTAATATGTCCTTTTTCCTGTGCATGTTGTTGCGCTTCAACTGGTCCAGCCAATTGCTGACCACATACTATACACGACATAGGAAGACGCTTAAGGTCAGTGAACTGGCGTCCTCTTTGGGCTTCTTGTGCTAATTCGAGTGCCGAAATTAAAGTCGAGTCTTCAGCAGTTGAAAATCGAGTTTGTAAAGTCTCCCCTCCAGTCCGTGACATCAGCTCCAATGGATCGTAATGAATGCCGTCATATAAAAGAAAAATACGTTGCGGATAATTACTATCCTCACCAAAACGAGCTAAACTCGCATTCTGCGCATCAACGACAACTATTTCAGTTGCAAAATGCTTGGAAAAAATTGACAATTCAACTGCACCACCCCACGAAGTTTCTTGAAGGATCCATGAACTGTACTCATTATTACTACGATCGTCTAACATAGCTGAAATGTAAGTACTTGGGTTCGAGGATATAGTCGATGCCACGATTTGACGCATTTCTGTTGCACTTATTGGATTAGAAGTTGCATCTAAAAAAAAGAAATCGATTCTCGTTAAAAAACAAATCATTAACATACCATCCACCGTTACCTGATAGCGTATAAGCAACCGCGTTAAACAGACACGAGTTGTCGGCAGGAACAACGTGTTTCATTAATATTCCTGGTGTATCGTACTCCTCATCCAACAACTCGCTTTCTTCAATGTGCAACAAGTCACCTGAACGAATGCCGACTGAAGCTAAAGTTTTACGGTTATCAGGTATGTATATTGGAGTAGGTCGTGGTGCAGATGGATAGCGGGTAAGAAGACGAACTCGTGTTTGTGATATTCCCGTCGTCGATGAAATATTTGAGAGTAGTTCATTCACCGTGCTTTCGCCCGTTAATCCGGTGACTAGAAATGAACCTCGCGGTCCGATACAGCGTAGTCTCCATGGTTGCGACATCATGCTTCACATTTAAGTCCTTCGTGTAATGTCATTTCTTGAAAAATGGTCATCTTTTAAAAAGGAATCGGTCAAATAGGAAAGGGTTTTTAGAGGTAGGTTGGGTGACGCTTCGAAAAGTTTCTACATACCGTTGTTTAGAGAATCGTCCTGTTACCATCTAAATCTGTTTGATAAAGCTAGCTAAAGGATTAAGCTCTTGATAGCTTACTGCGCAAACTCAGAGGATGATAGTGAATCTAATGAGTTATCACGTTACAATTTTTAATTATGGTGTCGTATAGATGAAACTAAACAAAAGAAAGTGTTGTGAATGAGGTCAAAAGTCAATTAAATACCATTAATTTGATACATATATTCAGTGGCGGGTATCTAATAATAAAAAAATACGTTTTTATTTTTATTTTACAGGAAAAGGCACTTTAAACATCATTGCGTAAACTGTACAAAGACAAATGATTAGATTAGTTTAGAAAGTTTTATCATTTGTCACCAGGGGCGTCGTAGTATCGCGCTGAGTAAGTGGCGTGGTGTAGAATACATGACATGAGACGAGCGCGTGTTGCAAAATAACACAATGCCGTTAAATTCTAGTAAACCGACGGCAAAAACAAAACCATTTCCAACAAGAGGTAAGTTTTTTCCGAATTCTTGTATTTCAAGGTCAACTGAACTCAATGTAACACAAAATAACGCCTATTGTTACATAATTCGCATCACTGATGATGATGACGAATGTTTTGGTCAGTGCAGATACCTTTAATCTACGTCACAGTATTTAAATTGCACACGGATATTGTAGAACTTTTTTTTTCGTATTCGATGTAACAAAATGGGCGAAATTGATGAAATTTCTTCGGTTGTCAGCCGATTTATTGCTCAGGATTTTGGCAGTGTCGCCAGTTGGCCCTGGTTACCAGCATTTCATGATCCAAGTGACCTCTATTTAGTATTCTGCTACGTGTCCAACTAATGGCTTGTTTAATTCCAGGTGATAGATATTGCGAATATGTCAATCTGCCACACGTTATCGTTACTGTTGGTTTACCTGCACGTGGAAAGACGTACATATCGAAAAAATTGGCCCGATATCTTAATTGGATTGGAATAAATACACAAGGTTTGATTATCTAACTTTGTTATCTTTTTTATTTTTTTGTTTAAATGAATGTATTTTTATCATTGTTTTCTTTTTAGTATTTAATGTTGGAGAGTACAGACGTAAAGCAACTGAAGCGTATAAGAATCATGATTTTTTTAGACCAGATAATTCGGAAGCTATGGCTATTAGAAAGTATTTTGAAAAAATTCAAATTTAAATTTAATTTATTTTAATTTTTTTATTTTTAATTTAAATAAATTAGCAAATGTGCGCTGGACGCACTTGAAGATGTGTGTAAATGGTTAAAAGATACGGGTGAAGTTGCGGTAAGATTAAAATATAATATAATAATAAATAATTAAAATAATTTGTTTTTTTTTTTAGGTGTTTGATGCAACAAATACAACACGTAATCGGAGAAAACAAATACATCAAATTGTTGTAGAAAAATTTGGTTTTAAATGTTTTTTTGTTGAGTCAATATGTGACGATCCTCAAATTATCGAAGCTAATATCATGGTAAGTAAATAAATTAGTTACATAAAACAAACTTACGAACTTCTTTTTTCTAGGAAGTTAAAGTCAATAGTCCTGATTATTCACACATGAAAATGGATCTTGCTATGCAAGATTTCGAGTTACGTATTAAGCATTACGAACTTATGTACGAACCTTTGGATGAAGAACTCGAAAAAAATTATTCGTTTATGAAGATTTTCGATACAGGAAGTAAAGTTCTTGTACATAAACATGAAGGTAATTTAAAAATGTCAAAATTAAATTAATTTAATGCAAATTAATGCAAATTATTTTCTGTTTAGGTCATGTTCAAAGTCGCATTGTTTATTATTTGATGAATATCCACGTTATTCCACGGACTATTTACTTCACTCGTGTTAGTGAATGAATTTATTTAATTTGTATTTATCAGAATTTTAATTTATTTTCTTTATATGTTAGCATGGCGAATCGGATCTTAATCTTCAAGGTCGCATCGGAGGCGACTCAGATTTATCCGAGAGGGGACATCTGTATAGTTCAGCTTTAGCAGATTACATCAATAAGCAGAAAATTGAAGGATTGCATGTTTGGACCAGTCAAATGAAACGCACAATCCAAACTGCAGTACATATCAATGCCCCTCAAGAGAGATGGAAAGCTCTTAATGAAATTGATGCGGTAGAGTCAAATTTCAAATAATTTATTCATTAAAATTTACTAATTGAAATTTTTTTTATTTAATAGGGAATTTGTGAAGAAATGACGTACGAAGAGATACAAGCTAAGTTTCCTACCGAATTCGCAGCTCGTGATGACGATAAATTCCGTTACCGATACCCGCGCGGGGAAGTAAATAACCCTAATTATACATCTAACAATCTCGATAATAAAACCATTTTATTTTCTAGTCGTATGAAGATCTCGTAGCACGATTAGAACCAGTTATAATGGAACTTGAACGTCAAGCTAATGTGTTGGTAGTGAGTCATCAAGCTGTTCTTCGATGTCTTTTAGCGTATTTCTTGGATAAGAGTGCAGGTTAGCAATTTATATAAAAAATAATTCGAGTTTTATAATGAATTTTTTTTTAATTATCAGAGGAATTACCGTACATTAGAGTACCTCTTCATACTATAATTAAGTTGACACCAGTAGCTTATGGATGCAGACTTGATTATCTTCAAATACCAATAGAGGCTGTGGACACTCATCGTGACCGTCCTCCTGTAAGATTAACTAATTTTTTTTTATTTGCTTGCTTTTTTTTATTTCATCATGTTCCGACTGCCCGTGTCTCTTGTGACTTTAATTGGCCATTTTGTTAATGTTATCTTTTGTTTCAGTCTTGTTAGTGTGCGCATTTTTTCAGATTGCTGGTACTTTGGACAAGAAGTTCAAATCGATGTTTCTTCTTAAATCTTCTGACCGCTGACTCAATTTGCAGGGTCGTTCGATCTCGATGTCTTCGGATTCATCTGATGTTGTGAAAAACGAAATCTAGTCATAATACTACGGACCTCATTTCACATGTGCCACAGGCAGTCTGAACAATGAACTCAAGATGTATTAGAAATTAATCTGAATAAAGTATTTAAAAGATATTGTCTATCACGTCTGTTTCAGAATGTAACCGTGGGTCGTTCTGCGGAAGAAGCTCTCAAAACAGTGCCTTCGCACTTTTAAATGAATATAATTTTGAAAATTGAGTCACAATTTGTTACATGAATTTACTATGGAACTTTGGATTTCTGTTGGATAACGTTTAGGAAATAATGATATTTGATATATTTTTGCTTATTATTATACACTTGTAAACAAAATTAAAAGTATACTTATGTTGTTTTGGCAATTAAAATTTCACTAGTTAAAAAAACAAAAAACACACTTTGTGTAGTTTAAGACAAAAATTGGGTTTGATTTTATTTAAACTTAAAAAAAAGCTTCTGTTTGTTTAATCTTATCTTGTTTCGCCTCATTGAAAATTAATAAGATAAAAAAATTCGACTTTAAAATAAAAATTCTAACAAGAAATATCTAATTTAGCTATTTTGTCCTCTAATTGACATGCAAAAATGCTTCGTTAAAGATAGCTGCAATAGATGGCGCTTCGTTAGTTAGCCACAACCATGACCTTTTATCTAAAGGAAGTCTTTCCGTTGTAATTCAAATATTACATAAGACTTTTATATATTTAGCTTTTATGTTTTTTGTCGAATAATATAGGCATAATCTATATAGTCTATATCAAGTCCAAAATTTGTTATAGGTTTTATGTAATAATTTACATAGTTACTAAAACTCAACGTTTATCAAAACTTACAAAGCATCGGTGGCTGTGGTTCGTTACTATAATTTAAAAGTCCAAGTTCAGGTAGCAAATCGGCGACTTCAAAGTAAGTATTGTATCGATTTTTAGATTGGCGTTATCGAAACTAATGCAGGCCTTATTTTCAATATCCCTTTAGTACGACCACTTGCATCATGTCAGCCCCAGAAATGTCTAAACCAAAAAATTTATCTTACTGTTCGTTGAAAGTGTATAAAGTTTCAGTTGATACTCAATCAGGTAGCATTCATAATCGCTCCAAACGTATTAACCTCCTAATTTAAATGTCCTAATTCTATTTGCCAACAGAAAGACGAGGACCTACTCCTCGTAGCGGGCATCGCTGTGCAACGGATGATGTAAATTTATACTCTTTCGGTGGCTATAATCCAAACACGACCTCTCATCTCGACTCAGGGCCACTTTTTCGTGAATTATGGAAACTAAATTTAGCAACAAAAATCTGGACAAAAGTGGAAACAACTGGCCCAACGCCACATGCATTAGCTTCTCATGCAGGTGTAGTAAAAAATAAATAATGAGTAAATCATAATTGAGCAATTTTTACAACAAAATGATTAAATTTTTTAGCAATAGTATACGCAAATCATCTTATAATTTTCGGTGGTACTGGTATGCCATTTGGTAATGCTAGTAGTAATTCACTACATGCGTGCAATTTAAGTACTTTCGTATGGCAAAAAATCAAAACCACAGGAAAGAAACCAGAAAAATTATACGGTCAGGTAATTAAATGCTGAAGTGATTGTAAATATTTTTTAATTTTATAAATTATTTTTCTATATTTCTAGTCCATTTGTTACGCTGAAGATAAACTGATCACTTTCGGAGGAACTACTGGTTTCGAATATAGTAATGCCCTCCATTCGATAGATATGAAAACACGTGTTTGGACCGAATTAAATCCGAAGGGACCAAAGCCACTTGAACGGTATAAAAATAAAAATCTATTTTTATTGTATTTTATATTTTACTAATTATTTTGTAGGTATCGACATGAAGTTGCATTTAACAATGGTCTTATGTATATATTTGGAGGAGGAATGGCTAGTGAGAATTTTGGTTTTGAAATAATACCAGCTTACGATACCATTAATAACGAATGGAAATATATCCCAAGTATTGCAGATCCGTCTGTAGATGGAGAAATGGCACAGAATATGCACTCTCCTGGCATTCCGTGTGCTCGCAAATATCATAGCTTAGTTCAAAGAAATGAAGGTGAAATATTAGAAATTGAAAATGAAAATAATTAATATATATTACAATTTTTCTTTTTAGATGCGTATATTTGTGGAGGATACAATGATGTTTTAGTTTTTCCTGATGTTTGGAAAGTACATCTTCCCACAATGCAGTGGACAAGGTTTTCGTGCAGCCTTCCTCAACCTGTGTTTTTTCATGCAGCCACATTGACATCAGTAAATAAATAAACAAATATTTAAATATTTTGATCTATTTTTAATAATTTATTTATTTATTTATTTTTTTAGAGTGGATGTATGTATATATTTGGAGGTGTAACACATGCAGATCAGACATCCCGTACGAGCGACGTGTATAGAATGTGGGTTGATGTTCCATCACTTCAAGACATTTCTTGGGAAGTTGTTCTAAATAGTGTTCCTCATGTATCATCAATACCATGGGGAACTTGGTTACAATTAGGTGTACCTTTATATTTAGTTCATTCAATTGATCAGAGAGCACATTTTGCTTGATGTATTTGTTTTATAAAATAGGTATAATGAATTGTTTATAATTTTTTTATGGTAACATAATTAATTCATTTTTTTTTATTTTATAAATATTTAAATAAATGCAATTTTGGTTTTTGTGTTCTGTATGGATCCTATATTTTCGGTATTATTAATATATATACAAATGTATTTGTATTTATTATCTTAAATTTAGGTGATGTTAAAAGCTGTATGTAGTGTAATAGGTAATTATACATTTAAACCTGAATGGTTATGTTTATTTACTCGTTTCTATGAGCCAAATTAAAGCCTTTTTCTGGCTTTATACCAATTTGTTGTTTTCAAAATTCATCACATGATGGCGCGTTTTTCGCTTTGTGGATACCTGCATTGGGTGAAGTCGATGGACTCAACTCGATGCTGGGTGTCGTGTTTGTCTTTTAGTTTACCCGCATTTTCAGTCTACGTCAGGCGACAAGAAATGATAACGTTAATTTTTCAGTTTTCGTTTCGACATTTATTAATGCTGCTGAATCATTTGGCGTGAGAGTAGGAGAGGAGAGGCAGAAGAGATGTCGCCACTGCGAAATGACTCGAAGGTAAAATTAACCTTTTGAAAAAAAACAATCTTCAAACCTGGCACAACGACAAATTGTAGCATTTAAAACAGATTTTTAAGAAATTGAAATCTTGTTTATCCGTTTTTTATTTCCAAAAAAAAAGACGACTGTAATTGAATAACGTCAGAAAGAAACTTGAGAATGAATGAAAATGATACTCGTAACTCGTTGAACCTTCGTGACAAGAAAAATGTGGTGAATTTGAAACGAATCTTACATAATTGCATTATCGGTTTAAAATACAAGGGTTAAACCGGATGGCATTTAATAAATAAAATTTAACTGTTTAACTAGTTGGAAGTTTACCTGCTTGTCGTACAAGTGTTGCAGAGAAGTCACTTGAATTTTTGTTGTGTGGAGCAGCGTAAAATGCTAGCTGCGCTCATAATGTGAATCATTATTAATTTATTATCATAATTCAATTCAAAAATTGTACATGGCACATGAAAAGAACATGCAATGGATTTACCAAACACGAAATGCCAGGTTTGCTTGATATAACTGAATTAATAATATTAGAAAAATGAGAAAATAATCACATGAAAATGGTAGTGAAAATGTGAATATAGACTTTTTCTAATACTGTTATTATTTAAAAATTATTTAATAATCTATTGGTGTATAGTCACTATATTGTTAAGTAATATTGTTAGAATCATGTGAAATATTTAGACTATTTAATAATGTAATCATACATAAACTTTAGTCATAGCATTTATGACAGCTGAATCGTTACGTTGGGAAAAAACTGAAAGCTGAAATATTTATTTGAGTAAGATTAAAATTTCACGATCCCGATCACTAAATATTTGATTAGTGAGTAGAATTTTGATTAGAATAGAAAAAAATTTCGATTCCTATTTTAATTTGAATTAATTATTTTATTTTACTATTTTTATTTTAAATGAAACAAATCTTTCTAGAGACTAACTCGTCGATCGTCGCCAGTATTTTCATCGTCAACATCGCCATGTGGTATGCGACTCCGTTGTTTACGTTGTCGTTACATTTCACTATGCGTAATCGCCTCCATCGTGATATTCAAGGCGTATCTCTCCTTCCCTCCTCTTCCTACTAATTCCATCTTTTTATCACAGTGGAAAAACAACAGCAACGTATCTGTTTTTCGAAGTCTACTGCGTTTAGCACCCCCAATAAATTTCCCATTACCTAAGAGCGTTAGCACTAACCAAACTATCCTTAACTCAGTAAAAAAGCCGTTGTCAAATAATTTTCATTGGTCCGTTGGAGAAATTTTCACGAACAGTACTCTTCATGGGTCGTCGAAGAATCTGCCGATGATATTCGTGGTGACACCGACGTATCGACGTTTGGAGCAGTTGGCTGAATTAACCCGTTTAGCCCAGACATTAATGCATGTGCCTTCACTACACTGGATCGTGGTTGAAGATGCAATCGCGTTTAGTGGTACCGTGCGCCAACTTTTACGAAGAACAGGCACAAATTATACTCATATGCTCGGGCCGAAACCCGAACGATTTTCATTTACTGAAAAATTCCGCAAAAAATTGATTCCAAGAGGTGTTTCAAATAGAATTGCTGCTTTACGGTGGGTTCAATATAATATAAAAAATGGAGTTCTTTATTTTGCTGATGATGATAATTCTTATGACATTCGACTTTTTGAACAAGTAAGTTGCATTTAAAAAAAAAGATTTTTATTGGAAAAATGGTAATAAAATTTATTTTATTTATTTTTCTTTTCTAGATGCGGTGGACCAAAAAAGTATCTATGTGGCCTGTTGGTTTGGTTACAAATTTGGCTGTGAGTTCGCCTGTGGTCTCTGCAGGACGTGTTGTTGGATTCTATGATGGTTGGATCGCCAGTCGTAAATTTCCAGTTGACATGGCTGGTTTTGCTGTCAATATTGCCTTCTTATTAAAGGTGAAATTTGACACGATTAAGAGTAGATAATTCTTTGTGTATAGATTGTGATAAGGATATTTAGTACGAGTTTTTAAACGTGTTTACTTTAGTTTTATTGTTTTTTTATTTCTTATCGCAGTATTAATTTTCCTATTTCAAGTACCAAATACTCAATATATATGTCATTAATTTGAAATTTGTTTGTTTTATTACTTTAGCATCCAAAAGTTACAATGCCATTTGCTGTTGGTTACGAAGAAGATGGATTTCTTCAAAGTTTAAACATAACCATTGCTGACATTGAACCAAAAGCAAATAACTGTACCAAGGTAAAATTTTTATTACTTCAAATTTGATATTTAATTGAAATTTTAATCATATTTTTAAAATTATTATTGCAGATATTAGTATGGCACACAAGAACAGTGAGCAATAAACCCCCAAAGAAAATGACCAGTAAAGAGGTTAGAAAATATTCTCAGACTAACATTTTAGAACTGGCGACAAATGTGTGGTGAATTAATTTCCGCATTCAATTTATTAACCCCCAGTTTTCTCTTAAAATATATTACCGACGTTGAGCTTCGGAGTTACCGTTAATCTGTTTTCAATTACAGCTTTAAAAGTGATAAAGCTATTTTGTGGTTCAAATTGAAAAACTGGACCATTTGTTATTTATTAAGAGTACGATCTATTATTAATGAAGTATAATAAAAATAAATAAAATCAAAAATAAAAGCGCCTTATTTTCCTAGTTTCCTTGTTTATTAATAGGCGGAGTGTCACACGGTAATAAGAAAATGGCACAGTTCGAGTTCGAGTTCTAATTAACAGTACCTAAATTTAAATGCCTTAAAAATGAACAATAATGTTAGAAATAGAAACAGAATTATGGAAAGCTGCCAAACGAGTAGTTCTGAAGAAAAAAGTGACCCGCGATGGCCATCTCGCATGTCTTCACCTTTTTTTAAATTCCAACTTCCTACTCGTGGATTTGTCCATAAAACTCGTAGGCCGTTGGGTCAATTACCCTACCGATTCCAGAATGCAGGTGGGTAGATTATAGTTGCAGTTGTCATAAATCATTGAATTAATCGATAAATCCAATACAGAAATTATGCAGGGCTACCCTACAGCACCCAGAGGACGGAAATGGTTCACAACAAACAGCGAATACGGAAATTCCCAATACTTACCGTATCATTTACCCAAAGTTTATCATGGAATAGAATGGAGAGCATCAAACGTAAGACACTTATTGAAATAAAATAACACATTTCTACTTAAATGTTATGAGGAATCGATATGAGATTTCGAGCTGGATGCAGCTAATGTTTTATCAATATCGGTTAACATTTATCGATTTATAATCCTTCACACAAACACTAGAGATTACAATGATAAAAAAGATAGATAAAATGAGCAGTTATTTGTTCATGTAAATAGATTGATGAGTAAGTATGGGTCAATGCTGCTATTACTAATTGGTAATTCCAGTAAACAACAACATTTTCTTTTTGTCTGTGAATGGAAAACGTTTAGCTCGATAAATCAATATGGAAAACTAGGTTTTACAGTTCCAGTAAAACTGAGTAGGTCATATATAATTTACGAGTTCCTTTGTAGTTATTCATTTCTAATTTTTTTCTTTTTGTCTTTTATATTTAATTAATGTAATTCAGTTTGATTTAAAGGGTCAATTTAGTGATCAAATGTGACAAGTGTTTTTACTTTTAATTAAATTAATACTAAATTAAATATATTTCAAATAGTTCATTGCTTATTTTATTTTGTTTCAAAATTTACAAACGCTCATGAACATCAAACGTTTAAAATATTATAACCATTCATTTATTTAATGTGCCATCTCTTCTCTCTCCAGGTAAAGAATGGATTTGGGAATTACAAGCACAGTGCGATGATCACGTGCCTCAAAGACAAATGACAAGTTTTATTGTGACTAGAAGCAAGGAAATATATTTAATGATTAAAAATTAAAAAAATAAATCTATAATAATATAAGATGAAAACCCAAACACTAAAATGACATCAAACATTTAAATCTTGTGTATCATGTTGAGTGGAATCAGCGCAATGGAGACTGCAATAATCACTGAACAATTTCCTAGCTTGGTGAAGTACCCGATTAACGTCATGCTTACGGACCATTTTATCTAAATGCATAGCCAACTCGTTATAATCCATTCGATTTTTCATTATATAATCACGTTGCTGTAGCAACAAAGTCAATGATAGGAAGATCATAAACGGGTTTCCATCACCAAGTTCACTCGGACATGGCAACCGAGGCAATTGCGCTCGAGCTGCAGCCGAATACTGAACACTTTCAGACGCTTCCTCACACGAGTTAGTCATAACCAAATCCTCAATTTCTTTACTTTCAATCTCTTCCGCCAAACAGTGTTCGTGTAACACTTGCGCTCGGTAATGTTGATGATGCTGGTCCTCACTCGATTTCTCCACTAAATTAATCGGTGTAACACATTTCAGTTGAGTTCTCTTTTCAGGCGTCACGTCACTTTCGAGTATTTCTCCATTGTAATGTTTCCTTCCCTTTTCCTCCTCCTCTTGCTCTAAACATGTTTTCATGTATTGCGCCCTCTCTTTACTTTTTTTACTATTAACGCATTTAATCTGATCACCAGCAGATAAATCACTATCATCGCAAGCTGATTCCTCCTCACTATCCCCCGAACTGTCACCTTTCACTTGTTGAGCCACTTCTTGCCAACTGTCTTTAGCAGATTCCTTGTCCCCCTCTGAAGGAAACCGGAAGTGGCGTCCGGATCCGGGAAGTTGTCGATTCAAATTTTCTAAATCCATCCTCAGCTCTCTGGTCACTGATGTTGTCATAGGAAAATAATCTTGAGGATCATCATTACTAGTTTCTCCTTCGGTGAAACTCTCCTTCCGTTGTAAACTTGCTCCTCCCTCAATAGAGGTCGTCTTAGATCGATTACTCGATTCGAACTTTGTTCGTGAACTAGAAATTGATGAGGACGACGACTGGCGTCGAATTGCTCTCACTTTTGTGTAAGGGTTTTCTACACTGTTTAAAATAAGTGAACGTGGAGACAGAGGTGAAAACTCCTCGTATAAACTCAAGTCCTTTTCTGGTGGGTCAGGCGGGAGTGAGCTCCATAAAATTTCGAGCATGCGCAATGCGTCATCAAACGCAAATTCTCTTTTCAATTCAAGCAACAACCAACGATAGCAAAAAAGTAAATCGTCACCTCTCTGTTCTTTCAAATATTCATAAAATTCGGGATCGTAAACTTGTAACACTTCGGATAAATGTTGAAATTTGAGTGTCATTGCACGTCCATCAAGCATGAAATTCGGTTTAAGACGTCTCATCAATGCACAAAAGCAAATGTAAGCTTGCGATTCATCACGAAGTGTAACGAGCAATGGCGACGCTAAATCGCTCATTCCCTGGCAATAAGACACAGACGGATGATATATGGCGTATGTTGTAAGCAAATTAAATAACGACACAACATTTTTGTTATCATCAGCTGCAGCATAGAATTTGTGCGTGCGATCAGTCCGTAGCACATCTTTCCGAACCATGTTAATAATCACCTATTAAAAACGGTGTTAATTCAAATAATAACCAGCATAATTACTAATTCGACCTTTACTCACCTGCATTTCATCAGTATTCGTGTTTTTATTCACCGACGTTTGCCACGCTTCCTTTAAATTCTCGTACTCGACTGATTTTCTTTTCATATAATCAATTCGTTCTTTACCGGTCATATTGGTTGGATACACGCTGAGTAGATGTTTCCACACAACACGTCTTAAACTTGCTTCTACTCCGCCCTAATTATTCAAATTTATTCATTTAATTATATATTTTACTGATTTGAATATTATTCTATGTATTTAAATCACCTGATAAATGCTTTGACGTAATTCGACGGGTTTTACCAAACACCCATTACCATCTAAAAATGTGTGGAATTCAGCATCGGTCATTGGTGGCTTAATTGGTTTAAAAGAATCTGCAGCTTCGTTATTAAAATTAAAAGCTTTCTGAACCAAATTTAACGTCTTTTCAACTTGATTTAAAATTGTTCCTTTTAGTGTAGACCGGTCGGAGGACGGAGTTGGTTGTGGAGTGTCTACTGGGGCTAATACTGCCCATTCTTCGAGACCTTTTTTAAATATAGTTTTATTTATTTTAAAATTTAACTTAAAATAGTAGAAAAAATTATTTTTTAATTAGTTTTAACCTTCTTCAAACGGTTTTAAATCCACTTTAAGACGAAGACAAGGATGAGATGCGCCTAAAAACGCCGCATCTAAATCCCAGTCTGATAAAACTGGTAAATATGTTTCTTCGCCCCGGTCATCTTTGGCAAGATAACTAATGGCAAATTCTCTGTAAATAGATAAATTAAAAAAAATTCAAATTATTTTCCGGTTTTATTTCAACAAAAGAACAATAAAATTTCTCACCCTCGTACGTCAAATGCTCTTATTAATAAAGACTGCAGCACTTCAAATGAAGTAATTTGAGGGTCAACGCTAAATTTTCGGTACTCAGGTTGAAGGTTTCCCTCACATTTCTACAACATAAGGAAATTTAAACAATAAAAGTACCACGTTTACAATTTGTTTCATTCATTTTTTAATACCTTCACTTTTACTCGGATGGCGTCCCGATTGTGATACACAAATGATCCTGACATAGTTGCTTAGTGCTGTATTTTACAAGATAATGTTGCTTGATCACCAGCTCGCGCTATAATACATTCATACTTCTTCGAAGGACTGCTAACCTCGAGTTCTGACCTCAAATCTATGAGCCGCAACCGCCATAGCTGAAGCAATGACCCATTACGTAATTCATAGTCGGACGATAATATTTTTTAAACCAATTTACAAAATATAATTTATTCCATATATTAAAATTAGATTAATAAATTTAGAATAAATGTAATGAAATTTTATTTCAAAAATAATTATACTTAATAACAATAGATGTCGCTACTTGATTCTAGAATATCTGCCGCCATTCCTGTATTGTTTATTATTTGTGAATTCCATGGTAAACACTGAAACGGACACAGCTGTGTTTTGAATAGTGGTAGATCAAGCATCCATTATAATACCAGAACAGTAATTACATTTATTCTAGTTATAACGTTTAACATAAAAGGAAAAAAAAACACTGTTAGTTGGAAAATCGTTATTCCTAACAAGAAAATAACGGTACCGCCAATTTAGTCTTATTTCAAATTTTCGAATGTTTCAATTTCGAACTTTTAATTCTTCTTTAATGAATTATTATTACTGATTTGTTTTTTAATATTATGATCTTATTTTTCTTTTGTTTAAGACTCATTTTATGTTTGATGAGTGATTAGTAAAGCACCGGACCAGCGAAACGGTTAATCGAAAAATGAGCGCCGAAAACACTAATGGGGACGGAGGTAAAGAAAAAAAAAAGAAACTATATAATATTAATGTTCTATATTAAATCCGATCAATTTTATAAAAAAAACTTATTTTTCAGTTATTATGGTTAATGAAGTGACGTCATCAAGATCAGATAACGAAATACTTGCATCTCAAAGAGCTGAAGAATCATGTGAAACTATTGAAAAGAAATTAAATATTCAAAAAATGGTGACCAGGTAACGAAGAATGAATTCCATTTAAATTCGAATTTTGTTATTAATTTTGTTATTTAAATTTTTGTAGACAAGAAGCTATGCTTACTGAGTATGAAAATAATCTTGTAAAATTAAGAAAAGATCTTGAAAGAGCTAAAGAACAAGAAAAGAAACGAAATATCTTGCTTGCACGAAATGCTCAAGTTGGGAAATACATTGACGAAAAAATCGCACAGATGTACTTCTTCTTGGAGAAATATTTTCCATCACTGAATAAATCCAACCAGGTCCGTCTAAAAATGTTTAGTTATTTATAAACATGCTCTTTGAAGTTTTCTTTGCGTTAATAATAAGTTTGTTTTTTTTACTCTCTCACAGGTGCCGAAAAGATCTAACTATTTAACTATGACTGATTTAATAGAAGTAAATTTTTTTAATAATTTTATTTACAATATTGAAATTTACAGTTTATTTAATTACGTTACAGAAATTGTTTATGCGTTTGGAATTGGACCCGGAGGACTTTTACATTGATATTGATGAAACGATTTATCCGCCGTACGTTGAAATGTTAGTACGTTTTGATATTGTAAAGTATAAACCAAACGATTCGACCAAGATGTGTTTAGTGTGCAACCAAACATGTGATTTAAAATAGATTTATATATGTTAATATTTTTATACCTTTGTAAATTGCAAATAAAATGAGTTTTTAGTTTTAAATTTTGTTTTATTGAGAAAAATAAGATAAAACACTTTATTTTCCAATGAATCGAGGCTAAAATAAAGCTGTTTTGAATGTTAAATATTTGCTCGCTAGAGGCCGCGAAAATCGTGTTGATCAGACCAGTTTGAAAATGCACCTGATTTTTGAAATTGAGTTTTTTGTCATCATCACCAGATAGCGCTTAGATGAAATTCGATTCACCCGTAGTCAGTTTGGAAGCGAACAAATGAACAGCGGGAAGATTCAGCGGGGGAAAGACAAGTTTTGTCGTCTGATAAAAGTATTTTCCTGTTAATGAAGACAGAAAGAACGGAAAATGTAACAAGTCCCTGTTCCTGGTTGATGACAGGATGAGTTTTCCTGTCGATAAACAAGATTCCCCATTCATCCATCCGGTTCTTCTTATTTCTATCAGATTCTGTTAGGAAGTTAAGGGTAACTGGGCACGAGCAAAAAGCAAAGTGAGTTTGCAACCGCTGAAATGACGAATGATGAATCGCCCATATGCCAGGTAGGAAATTTTTCTTCACTTGTTCGATCGATTCTGCTCGCCTTCAAGTGATAGATGGAAAAAGGCGTGCGATTTTCTCGCGCATGCCGCCT
This sequence comes from Geophilus carpophagus, assembly GCA_034687075.1. Taxonomy (NCBI): domain Eukaryota; kingdom Metazoa; phylum Arthropoda; class Chilopoda; order Geophilomorpha; family Geophilidae; genus Geophilus; species Geophilus carpophagus. The sequence goes on along the minus strand of JAQFZN010000979.1, from coordinate 1,908 downwards.
CCACACATCTTCCACATGCGCGCAAATCCCAACCTAGAATCACGTGACTCATTGGCTGGCCGAACGATGTGACGTCATGTCAATCATTTGGGTGGATGTGGATGCTGTGATTCGCCGGAAGTGGCAATTTGTGGGTATGCCGTGATTGGGCGAGTAATTAGCACGTGAATTAATTAATTGCAAGGGGTGTGATAATCCCATCGTTAAGCCATAGGCTTAAACGAAGGCAAGTGTTGACATGATGACTCTATTAACTAATTAGTGCCTTGCTGTTATGTTCGATGGCGTATTTATTTCCGGTTCGTAGTGTATGGATATCAATGTATTGTTTTATGGGACAGTTCGAACTTTTTTATTTGAAAAAAAATATATCAAATTTTTAAACAAAATAAATAAAAGAAAAAAAATGGCCTCGCTTGTTTACATCTTTTGTGTTAGTTATTTTTTTCATTTTGTTTATAACATTTTTTACATACCTTTAACTTTGTTTATTGTTTATTTATGTATTTTTATGTTTCTTTTCCATTTTTCTCTTTTCTCTTTTAGTTATTTATTTTTTTGTTTTTTTTTTTACTTTTTCTATTTATTTGACCATATTTTTTATTTTTTTTGTCGTCTTAAATCCATCTCGACCCATTTCGGCACCGTCGATATTCCGGGCATTATTTGCTGTTTACACAGCAGGTGCGTCTGACGTCATCGCTAAGACCAGTTTGCTCCTTTTCATAACAAACGGCTTGCGCGCCAGCACGTCAAGTAGTTCGTTTAATAATGGCGTCGGACTTGGTCGTTTGGTCGGTAGGATGGACAAAAGTGATTTTTGTTTGACTCGCTTATCAAGACCAGTATTCGATATGCATTGTCGTGTGGCGCCCATGTCGACTTAGGACGAATGAGGGTGGGCCCCACGGCGCATGGATATGTTTGTATTTATTGTTCGTTGGGCTCGGTGCTAAGTGTGTGTTGGCTTTATGTCTGAAATATTAGTTGGCTCCACACCGAATTTCAACGCCCAAATCAAACCGAGGTAAGCAAGTTACGGTCCTTCTCTCACTTAAATAGGGATGAGTCACTAGTGACGATCACTAGAAAATGCGAAAGCAATGTCGACAACCGGCCGACGGCGTTAGATCCGACTCGCCGCCTGCTCGCGATTCCAAGGGGTTACACCGACGCTGTCTGCCGAGCGAGGGCGGCAGCAGCGCCGGGAAACGTGCGGACAAGGCCGCGTGGTTCGTTGAGATGAGATGGGCGCGGGCCAACCGAGTTAGCGACCGGCTCTGATTCCAGCCAGAGTTAGTCGGGTTAGAATAGACTTTTTCTCGTTCAAATTCACATCACATGCGACCATTGTACGCTTGAAACAAACGGAAAATGTTTTCGGCACTCGCCTTGCGCAAAGTTTTTGTTGTCGTTTTGCTCTCTGCATATAAACAGTTGCATTTACGAATTGACCGATGCGGGCCGAGTGTCGTCCATGCCCGGCCCCCAATCCGCATGGGATGCACGTCCGATGCCCCGCTCAATTTCTCTCCACTATAAACTCTGTTAAAACGAAAAAAAAAAATACAACACAAATGGAAGCAAGTATCTCTCATGGGACATAGTGGGAATTTCCTCTTCCCGATTGAATTTTACACTCGTTTTTCTTTCTCAAGTCTGAACTCAAACTTTTTAAAAAATTTTTTTAATTTTTTTTTCACTTAAATGATAAAAGTTCCCCCATAGTTATAAAAAAAATAATAAAAAATGTCACTGTCTTGCACACAAAGACGTTGACATTCTTTATAACTATAAATAATAATAAATAAAAAGTCAACTTTTAATGGATTTATTTATTTATTATAATTTATTTATTTTTTGTTTTTATTTATTTATTTATTTATTTATTTATTTATGTTTATTTTT